>ML810626.1:103077-128144 GCA_009831015.1 Picea engelmannii | reverse complement strand
TAATAATGTACTATTAATTCATTATTTCTTAATGAAACTTAAATATTTAACTCATTACTTGATTTAAATCGATAATAAGTTGTCGATTCAATTACAATGCATGTTATTATAAATGTGTTATCCAAGCTAGAATCTATTCACCTACTTATAGGTGTAATAGCATTATAAATAAAATTAAGATATCATACTCTATATTCTTAACAAGTTTATTAGTCCCTGCTCTTCGGGATGTAGGGATTAATAGTAATCGATTTTTCATAGATTTATTAGTATCACAGGGAAACCAACAATTTTAACAAAAGTTTCATCATTTGCACGCAATTTTTCAACATGTGAATTAATGCTAAGTTTAACATTAGCATTAAATCAAAACATTAAATGCTTAATATTTTAGAATCATAAAACATATTCAAAACCCTTCAGGTGGTGGCTTTGACACCTCTACTGAGTTATCGACTACCTTTCATCTCCACTTCCACTTGTCCAAGTGCATGTCACTTGGCAAGAACTATAAGCATCTTTGCTATGGCTATTTTTCTTTCCCTATTTCTCTTCTTCCTCCCATTAGATTACCTGCGATTACCTCTTTTTTACCCTTCTTCCTCACCCTTCCTCATGTGAAACCTTTCATTCCACGTGCAATATGTGTTCTTCCTCATGTGCAACCTTTCATTCCTCCTGCAATATGTGTGGGCCTTCCACCTACAAGCAATATGTGCAATATGTACCAAATACGCATATGCAGGTCGTATTCTCTGTTGGAGTTCCACCTTCCACCTGCAAGAAATATGTGCAATATGTATCAGATATGCATATTCAGGTCATATTCTCTGTCGGAGTTCCACGAAGGTCGTATTCTCTGCAAAAGCTGGAGTTCCACGAAGGTTAGACACTTTATCTGTGTAAATTTTCCAGCAATTTTTTCATACATTAAATTGCATACATTAGAGTCTACCTTCATAGCTTGGTTAATGTCTACCTTCTTAGCTTGGTTAGTAAAATGATCTAGACACTAAAAATTATGAGGAAAACAACTTGTTTTGCAAATTTATAAATACAAAAACTCCTTTATGATTTTAAAACTTATAAAAACATAAATTTATAAAAACATAAATTCCTTTATGAACACTGGTTATTTAGGCTATATATACATGTGAAGGTGCCACCAGCAGAACTCAAATCCATCCAACAGAACTTGAAGCCATTCTTATGAACCATCCATCCATAGTCGACACAACAATTGTTTCGTGAGTCTAAAGTATTCTATTTGTTTGGAACAATTTGCACTTAATTTTCCACTAATGTTGTTTAATCTGCTGCAAATGTTAATTATCTTCATAGTGGGATTGGAATTTTTTTATGTGTTACAGGAAGAAAGATAAAATTGTTGAAGAGGTATCGGTAGCATTAATAGTGAGATATCATGGCAGACCTGATTTATCTTAACGATGAAAGAATTATTCAAAGAATTTTTTGCCAAATAGGTTGGATTAGAAATTTGTACATAATCGTATTACAAAACCCTGAAATAAGAAAGCATGTGGCGTAATGGAATTTCTGAAACCAAGGGTAGGACTAACAAAGTATAGGTAGGGCGATGAAGGTGTCGAGATTTAGTGAGAAAAAAGGGTAGGTATTAGGAAGGGTAGAGGCCTGCGTTTAGTAAGGGTATAGGGAGTGGTTCCTTCAAACTATTGGGTAGAGGCAGTTGTTCATGACCAAGTATCCTAGATTGTTGAACCAATTCAACTAACAACTAATATATTCACATGTGGGAGAATCTACGTATCTACCAAAGAGATGATAAGCTCAAGAACACATTTGAATGATTTCTCTGTCTAATAGTTGGAGTGCTATATATGATTTAAACAACCCTTACTTCTGCAATGAATAATTTCCTGCGGATCACACACTTGGTTTTATTATGAGATTACTGGGCACTGACCTTTTATCCTTTCTATTCATGTTGTTGGATGCATTCCAAACCCTCATGTTGTTGGATCCATTCCAAACCATCCTACCGTCTATACCTCAGTCTCGAAACTAGAAATATATAGATGCTTCATCAAAGGACCAGAAAAACAAACACTTTTCTTATATGCCAGAACTAATAGTATTATCCTGGAGGCAAATTTACTATCAGATTTATGTTGCTGCTCCCATCTTAGTGTAAGTTTTAAACCTGCAAAGTAAATAAATACATATAGATTTTTAAGAAAAACAAAAATTAATCAATGGCTCATACACATAGTACACAGAGATTTATACAGGAAACCCTCAACCAAGGAAAACCTTTCAACTCTTCATTATATTAATTTCACCATTCACCGTACAATATATATAATGTTTTTAGATATTTTGTAGATACCAAAACCCTAATCCCTTAATCCAAGATTAATTTAGAATATAACACACCCACACACGTGCAAAGAATATAACATATACCCAAAACTTAGTACAAATCGAGATCCACTGAAAGCCCTTGTTGTCTACAATGCCTCACGGACCTTCATTCCATACATAGTGCCATTTAATTTTTCTTTTTATAGGTTAGTCTCCAGCCTGCTCTGGGAGGCACAACCCTAACAACACACATGCAAAGTTTGACTGAGGCATTTATCGTGTATGTGGATTTCATCCTGCTTCCAAATGTGGTTGAGTTTGACCACCTTCGTTCATGCAGAGAATAACATGTTTCTTGCAACGACATGCATCGTGTACAACTCCTCATGATGTTATACTCAAATTTCACATGGCATTTTTTTAAATAATTTATATATTTACGCGGAAAGGCGTACACCTATTGACAATGGGCATATTTAATAGGTTTTTAGTTTTTAATAAGTTTTTTATGGATGAGATTAAATATGCCTAGAATATTCTTAATCGTCACAATAAATGAATGGCTCTGATTTCATCCATTAACTTCCGAGCTGTTATAAAGACATCCGTTTATGTGTTTACTTTTTTACATTTACCTAATCGTGTTTAAAAATTACTGTGTTCACTAACTTATTGCCACCTAAAAAATATTAAGGTATTCGCACAGGTATTAAGGCGTTTCATGTTTCTGCTAGCAAGGCGTTTCATGTTTCTGCTAGCTGACTTTTGGTGACCGCTTTTTTGTGCTAGTTTACAGTGCATGCTTGCGTTTTTAACAGCCCTAAACAGCCTTTCAGCGTTCACCAGCCGTGACTTAGCGGCTGTGCTAGTATAAGCCAAACCGCCTCACTTTTGCGGTCACCAAGGTAGTAACGAGTCTTCATTTCTATATAAGTAAAATCATCACAAACATTGTTCCAAAGAAATGTTCCAGACCCATTAATACGTTACGCTAATTATTTATTTATGAGGCAATACTCAAACTGCATATGGATTTTTTTTTCAAATAATTTATATACTATAAACAAAATCCCAAAACGATGGCCAGCAGAGGGCTTTTTTTTCTTCTTTTTTTTTAATCTCTAAAACGATTTCTGTTTCGCTAAAGTTGATATTTTACTGTCATTCACACATAATCGTGAATTAACAGACTTAAATATGCTGAAGTATCATTCTTCCCTGGAAATTTTATTCCATGAAAGGCTCGGAAATTCTAATCTTTAATACTGCAGTGCGTTTAATCTTTAATACTTTAGTGCTAATGCCATGACCAACAGAGACTCCTATTTGATTCCATGAAAGGCTTGGAAATTCTAATCTTTATTACGGTAATGCCAACGTGATGGCCAACAAAGGCTCCTCTTAGATCTCTTGAATGATTTCTCTTTTGTTAAACTTGATATTATATTTTCATTCATACGTTATTGTGAAATTGCATACTTAAATCTACTAAAATCTTGCTCTTTCCTTGAAAATTTAACTTTATCAAAGGCTTGGAAATTCCAATATTTATTACTGTGATGCAAACTCCATGGCCAGCTGAGGCTTATCTTTGATCTCTTGAATGATTTTTTCCCCGTTATATTAGATAGTTAATTTACTTCCATTCACACATTACTGTGAATTCACAGTCTTAAATCTGCTAAAATATTGCTTTTCCCTTCAAAACTTTATTCCATGAAAAGCTTGACCATTCTAATATTTACTACTCTGATTACAAATGCCTGGCCAACATGGCTCATTTTTTTTATCTCTTAAACAATTTCTCTTTCATTTAAATTTGATATTTTACTGTCATTTACGCATTGTCGTCCACTCACAGACTTAAATCTCTTAAAATATTGCTCTTTCAAGGCTCCTCTTTGATCCGTTGAAAAAAGTATTTTGTTAAATATCATATTTTGCTGTTATGCATAGTTCAAAATATTAGCATCAAATTCTTTCAAATTTTAATGGTAGTTGCAGTTGATGGACAATATATTATGAAGGTAAGACTTTAATGTCAACATGGTGAGCCTGCACTGTATAGATGGCATTTGAAATAAGCTTGATTTGCACAGAAACTTATGTTTTAATTATTAATAATATTATTATAATTATCATTCACCAAAAAGTTTCCAAGTCATTTATTCAAACTACATTTGGTCCCTTTGGCATAGGTGGTAGCTGAAACATCTGTTTACCCATATTTATAAATATAGGTGGGTATTCTGCTCTCACGTGGACGCTATCAAATTTGCATAGTATCAAAGCACGTAAGTATCAAGATCGATCAGATATTGACAACTCCAATCACAACCAATGCCAATCATGCAATATTGTGTCCCTTTCTTTTTGACATGTGCAAAGCACTTGCAGGGAAGGGGCTGGTTGCTTTGCAACTCCCCTTGTTTTAATATGATCCTAGTTTTGGACATCTCTAATACTTTTAGATGGTCTATAAGTTTGTTTGAAAATTAAATGATATGTAAAATCTAGAAACGACATTGCACAAGTGAGATATATGCAAATGACTATCTTGTTTAGAACAATCAAAGTATAGGTGATATGTTTTGAAAATCCAAAATATAAACATGTTATACTCATATGTAGTTTATATATTGATTTTGTTACTTAAGTAGTTAGGTGTATTCTTTCTCTTTTGACAATTGATTTGAAATCTCTTCATCTATTATAAAAAAAAGTTATTATTTTCAAGCATTTTCCTCAGCATACTACATATTTTCATATCAGTGGTATTATGATGAAGCTTCAAAGGTTATGGTGTGTGTGATTCTTGACATGATTAGATGGTGATATGGGTTGTTGCACTTAAGTCTGATGCATGACAACAATAATTACTTCTCTCCATTCTTCAACATTTTATCGACATGGTACTTATGAAATATGAAAACTATATGATCTGCACTATTTCTATGATTACATATGCAATACAAATAATTCTTTTTGTTCATAAACTCAAGACATATAAACTATAAGTTTGACATACACATGTAGCAAAGACAAGTTATGATGGATGAAAGCATGGTTTTATAAACTACATATATATATATGGAAGGTTTCTCATGCATATACAAATATCTTGCCATGAAGTTAGAGTGTATCATATCGATGGGTTCACTTTACAAAGCTCGCATTGATTTCATATTGAAACAATGCAATAAAAAAATGTTATGTTTAAATGGAAATAGTATAGGTATTAAGCCTATGTGCAAAAAGTTTGAAACATTGGGTTTGACATACAAGGTGGTGCATATGTTTTGAATGACATAAAACTTGGGTAATAAAAAAGCATGTAATATATAGTATATATTGCATATGATTTAATGTGAAAACAGAATAAACCATACCCTATTTGCATGAGTATCTATTTGATTAGTTATTATTGTGAAGTGACAAATTTTGATGGCAATGAGTAAAGGGAATTTTAATCGCATGGTTATGAGCTGACATAGAATTTTGGTATCAACCTGTGATTGGTTTGTATGAAATAAGATATATGGTGTATATGTTAAAGGCTCATGCAAATTGTTTAAAGTGATAAGTTGGCACACATATGTGAGCTATGTTTTGGAGGCCGACGTGATGGGCTGGCCATGCATTAATTTGAAAAGACATGGTAATTAATCCCATAATCTAGCATATACCACCCCATTCTGCCTTGGACTTTGGTCATTTCATTTTGTTGGAGTTGTGGAGAAACAAAGCTTGATCTCGGTTGGAGCTCTGCTCCTGGTGGTTGCAACAACCGTTTTCACCCATATCACTGGTATAAAATAGCCTCAAACCCAGGTATGTACTTTCCAGTTTATTTAACATTTCATGCATGCATTTTGCACAACAATAATTTGGAAATGGCTCTCGTTCTTGATTAGTGTTGATAGGGTATTTATCTCTTCCTTTTTTTCACTCTTAATGAAATGATTTTTCAAGGGTTTCTGTTTTTAAAATGAAAATGAAATGGTTTCTCTGTGTTGAGTGTCTTCCCCGCTTCATGCATTATTTCACTTTCCATTTATCAGCTTTGGTTGTTGAAGCTAAACCCATTTGACATAAATGTATTGAGTTTTGGGTTTGAATCCTTGGATAATTTCATTACTGTTTGATATGATAGCTTTCAAAAACCATTCATTTTTTAAAAGTGAATTGTGGTTTTGAGCCACTCTGGTCATATTGGACATGTTTTTTGTGTCATTTGGAGTTATGAGTTAAAAAGTTTTATCATTATGACCACCCAACCTTGGTTTATTTTTGGACAAGTTCACAGTTGCAAAAGTTTGCAACCAACATTCAAAAGCTTTGTTTTGTTGAGTCAAAATTAGGTTTTGAACCTGCAACCTTAATGGGTGTTTGAATAGATATAACAAATATGTACAAGTTGTTTTCTTTGGTCTTGCGACCAAAAAAGGTTTTGGTTGACTTGGGTTTCAAACTCATGAAAATATTTTAAATGAAGGTCGTTTTGTTTGAGTTCGAAGGTTTATACCAACTATTTTTTCTCTCATAACTTGAAAAACTGAGCAATGATATTTCTCAATAAGTATGAGACTCGAGTGGGATTCTTGATTAATTTTGGCTGTCTGGTTCTTGAACCTATGCCCATATTGTGGTAATTAAGTTTTTGAACAATGTATGTGTGGCAATATGTGTTAACTCGTATTGTTTGTTGGCTCTGGGCCAAAGTCGGGTTTTAAACCCACGAATTTATAAAATGATTAATTGGATTTTAAGTTTGTATATAGGTTGTTATATGGATTTTACAACAATGTTATTTTTAACCTTTATTTGGTGTTGAGTTCAAGTCAAGATTTGAACCCATAATCATATGGAATATAATTGGTTTTGTATTAATTTTAAGAGTCGACATACGATATCATTTTTGCAACCAAACAAGGGGTTTCAAGTTCAAACCTTGGTTGATAAACTATGTTCTTAAAAGAGTGTTACATTATTTGGTTGCCTGGTTGTTTGGGTTTCGAAACATGGTTATACTCAAGCCTATTATGTTTTGAAAGAAATGATGGAATCGCATATGTTTTCTGTTAATTATATTTAAAGGGATTTGAGATTTATGCTATAATAGTATACAAATTTTTAATGATTGAGATAACTTGAGTTATATTTCTCTAAGCTTGCTCATTTAAGTTCATACTCTGATTATTTGATTAGTTTGGTTCATATTTCACAATGAATCCAAAACAATCATAATTTTGATAAGTTGAATCCACATGTAAAAGGAATGGAAGGTATGATGTATGGATTTAAAGTTTACTTGTCTTTTATGTAAACACAATCATTTTCCCTCATCTCGTATCACTTTCCAGAAGTTATTTCCGAATATCCCGAAACATTTTTCATTAAAAATTTCATGAAATAATTCTCCCTGTTCATATAATTGATTATAATAGACGTTAAAAGTAGACTTAAGAGAACAGTTTTACATAAGTCAGGAATATGTAGTATGTTGATGAATATATATGTCTTGTTGATATTTTATGGATAAATGAAAGGTTCAAGCATATTTGAATGTTGAAAAACGGTTTATGAAGCATGTTGATGTGAACTTTATTCAAATGAAAAGGACATAAATTATGAACATAATTGATTAAAATAAATTATGAATATGTATATTATCATGCATTCTTGTCATCTATAACATTTTTCATAAATTACAAATCCCTTTTCATTAATCCTATATCATTCATAATTTCATCCCATTCATTTCCCATGTTCAAAAGATTAATGAATATTCATATTGAGAAGTTTGGTAAAACATTTGAATGTTGTGGCGACAAAATAGAGAAAGGGGAAGATTATGTTTTTCTTCACTTTTTCCTTTCATTTTCCCTTGACATGCATGATTGCTTGGTCGGTTCAGAGCCATTGTTAAATTATTTGAAGGAAAAATAGTATTTGATATTTTATATATTGTAACTTGTATATATGTGTACTAATTGAATGATGATGATATATAGATGAGTTTCTTAAACCATGGCGACAATCTCTTTGGTAATAGGGGCAACAGAGGAACCAAAGGTAGAATGCCTAATGCATTTGGGAAAAGATTCAAAAACAAAAGAATGAGGTTCTCCATCCATTTTAATGCCAATTTAGAGGAATTCAACCAACTGGTTCAGATTGGCTATTTGAACCTTGCTGGCCACCCTACTTTCCAGGCACCTTAGACACTTGTTATTCCTCCTCTTCAGCCACATCCAAGCATAGTATAATTTCATGATATGCCTTGTATTCCACCAACCAATGATGGTTGGGAAAATGTGCTTGATAATCCTCCCTTTGGTGTAGTCTATTGGCCCACTATGTCATTTCCACTTCCTCCTTTGCCTCCTTTACAACTTTCTCAACCTGGTGCTTCTGTATCTTCTCATGCAGACTCTGTTCAACTTCCTAAAAATTATAAATCTTTGGTCGTTGAGCATCAACCAGATAAAGGAAATCAACCTTCCATTTTTGTTAGCTCTAATTTATATTAGACCTCGTCCTACACTGTTAATACTCTCCCTGTCAAGCTTGAAGAAAAAAGAAGGAAAATTACATTTGATGACATGCACTCTGAGATGTAAAAAGTTGAGGATTTTTTTTGTTGTTGATACATATTTACTTAAACACATGGAAACACTCTCAGAAGGAAGTAATAAAAGAGAGGCTACTTCCAATAAAAATAATTATTTCTTATTTTTATTTTTATTATGTGATGAAACTCTCACTTTGAATTTCGAGACATATATTTTTGGGACAACAAATATTATATTATTTTTTTGGAAAACTTTTATATCATGCCTTTAAGATATTTTTGTTCGACAACACATGTATTCCAACAGAGGATGAAAACCTTCAATAACCATTCACACAACCAGATCAAAGATCAACACATCGATGTTTTCACGTGGTAAAACCCCTATGGGGAAATATCCATGACCCCAACCAATGTGGCCACTTGGAGAAATTTATTAATGAAAAATAAATTTACAGAGATATTTTACAAGAGATTTTATCACAATGTATCATTGACAAATGACCCTGCATGATCTTTAAATAGAGATGATGGACCAATCGGGTTTTAAGCCAGGGATCAATGTATCCATTAAGATCGAGGATAATATGAACCGTTAGATCACTCTATGCTGGGAACATATCTTGACCATTGGATTTCCTAACTACAAATGCATACTAAAGAAACACACTAAGAAACACAATTTTACCTAATGACACAATAAACCAAGTTGATCTTAACTAACTCCTAAGTGTCTAAATATCCTAACATCCCCCCTTAAGAACAACTTGGGATAGGATTGAAGGATTTAAAAATATGACACAATAAGATAAGGAAGGAGACATTAAATACTATCCCCCCTTAATGACAACTTCTTGAACTCCTAACACAGATTGAAGTTTGGAAAACTTCACTTTGTAAGAGACTTTGTGAAAATGTTTGCAAATTGATCTTTAATAGGGAAGACGAGCACTTCAATAACTCGATCATGAATGAGTTTTATAATGAAGTCCATGTGTAGCTAAATGTGTTTGTTGCATTGCTGTTGAATTGGATCTTTGGAGAGCTTGATGGAACTCTGATTATTGCACCAAAGGATAGTCAGGTGTTGTTGTTAGAATCAAAATTTCGAAAGGATCTATCGAAGCCGCATGGCTTCCTGAATTTCATTAATTGCTACTCGGTACTCTTCTTTTGCTAAAGAATGAGAAATATCCTATTGTTTCTTACAGTCCCAAGTGATAGGCCTTGAACCAAGGATGAAAAAATGACCTGCAGTAGACTTTCGATCATCAAGGTCTCCGACCCAATCTGAATTAGTGAAACCAACCAATAAAGGAGTCCCTCCTGAAGTGTAATGTATCCCAAACTGAACTATACCCTAGACATACCAAAGTGTTCTTTTAGTTGCTTACCAATGGATTTCATGGGGTGTTTGCATATACCGGGCAACAAGACCAAAAACAAAGGAAAGATCAGGACGAGTATGAGTAAACTATAAGAGGCTACCAACTAGCCGATGATACAAAGTGGCATCAACTTCGAGAGAAGTACAGGTGGAAAAAATATTGACTCCAGACTGGAAGGGAGACGGGGGTGGTTTACAATATTCCATGTGAAAGTGACAAAGAAGGTCATGGGCATACTTAGAATGGGAAATAAAATTTCCGTCCTTGGTTTTCAAAACTTGGAGGCCAAGGAAATAGTGAAAAAATCACAAGTCTGTCATTTCAAATTTATTCTTAAGGTTGGTTTTCACATGGTTTAAAAGTTTTGAGTCACTACTAGTAAGAATAATGTCATCAACATAAAAGACATGGATTGTGAGATGTATTCCTACTTTCTTGGTATAGACATTTGGATCAGAATGACATCTAGAAAATTTAGTGTGAAGAAGAAATATGTCCATTTTGGAATACCAAGCTCGAGGAGCTTGCTTAAGACCATAAAGAGATTTCTTAAGGTGACAAACAAGGATAGAGTCATTATGGGCATAGCCAGGAGGTTGTTCCATGTAGATTTCTTCTTGCAAATCCCCATGCAAGAATGAATATTTAACATCCATCTGATGGACCTCCCATTTATGTGATTAAACAAGGGAAAGAACAAGGAGGATGGAATTCATTTTTCTAGAGGGGAAAAGGTTTCATTACAGTCAATTCCGTCAACTTGGGAAAATCCTTTGGAAACTAACTAAGCCTTGTGTCTTTAAATAATTCTATCTGATGCATACTTAGTTCTGTAGACCCATTTACATCTGAGAAGTTTTCTTCCTTTTGGAAGAGGTACAAGATCCCAAGTATCATTTTCCATTAAAGAACGATACTCTTCATTCATTGTTGTATCCCAATCTAGATGACCTAAAGATTCTGCAAATTATGGATCATGAGTCTCTGAAACTTGAACCAAAAGAGAAGAGGCTCATTGGAACCGTGAACATGTCTGACACTGATCTGAAGGATCACCAAAAAGATCACCAATTGCTTCTCATGTTGAATGGACCCATCTAGGGAGTAGTGGTGTTGGTTCAGGTTCATGTTTAATGGACTCGTCTAGAGGACGGTGAGAAGGCAGAGGTGGATTTGCATCCTCATTGTCTTCATCTAAAGAAGAAGAAACCATAATAGGAACAGTAGATGGCACAAACGCCGAATATGGATCGCATGTCGAAGAAGGCACAAACGTTGAATTAGGCTCACATGACAAGAGATTTTCATCAAATTTAACATCTCTTCTAATAATAATTTCATTACAATGCGGTTGAATAAGTTTGTAACCATTGACATCTTTAGAATAACCAACAAATATACACTTCTCACTTTGAGACTGCAATACTTTCCTTTTCTCATCATGAATGTGAGCCCATGCTACACTTCCAAATACACGGAAGTGACTTAGATTTGGCTTAAGTTTATTCCATGCTTATTCCAATGTTATATCTTTAAGAGCCTTTATGGGAGTGTGATTTACTATGTAATTTTCACAATTAATGGCTTCCTCCCAATACTTTAGAATTAATCCCTTAGATTGGATCATACAATTAGGCATTTATTTTAAAGTGTGGTTCTTTCTTTCAACAACACCATTTTGTTGTGGTATATATGGAACAATGTGTTGCATTTGGATTCCCTATGTAGTGAAATAAGTTGTAAATTGATTGTTCATACATATGCCTCCATTACATGTTCTTAATATTTGAAGTTGATGTTCAGATTGTTTTTCTACAAGGGCCTTTTAGGCCAAAAACTTGTCAAAAATTTTTCTCTTAAGTTTTAAGAAGTAAACCCAAGTGTGTATGGAAAAGTCATCAATGAAAGTTAATAAATACTTGCATCCAAAAAAAAAGGAGAAGAAAGTGGACCACACAAGTCACTCTGAAAAATATGCAAAGGGGTTGAGGCGTGCCAAGAGACACATTTTTCAAAATTGTCCTGATGATGTTTGTCGAGAACACAACCAACACAAACACCATCTCTGCATGAAGCTAGAGGAATACTAATCACCATATGTTGATTACATAGTTGCTGCAATGAAAAATAGTTTAGATGACCAAACTGCTCATGGAAAAATTTCCTTAAGTCATTGCTATGAACAACAAAAACTGATGGAAAAGATGATGACCCAAAGTTGTCAAACTTGCACTGTTTGATTACTAAGAGGGGGGGTGAATCAATAATAGTGCTTTTTAATGCTTTTTAAACAAAATATATATTTATGATCAGTTTTACCAATATCATTCAACAAGTGCAGAATAAATAAATCATGAACAATGAGAAATCATACACATACACAATACACCAATATTTTTACATGGAAACCTAATGTGGGAGAAAACCACGAAACACTTTTCCTTATATGTATTTGAGAAGTAGATTAATTGAAAGCACCAACTTTCTTTGTTCTCCAACTGCAACTGGAAGGAGGCTCCAACCCCCTCGATTTTCACGATACAATCTAAGGGAAGATCCAACTCCCCAATTCTTTGGCTACAACCAGAAGGATGCTACAAACCCCTATGTTCTTTAGCTACAAATAGAAGGTGGATACAACCACCTATCCTTGCCCCATCCAAAACACCCTGAAGTATAATTTCCAAAGTAGACAACCTGTCACTATCATTGAATGAACACTATCACTAAAATCCTATCCCAACCTATACCAATATTCTTCAAAACTTTCCTATAGATCTGTGGCCTGTCTATACTGCAACACGCGGGTATCTGTGCCTTTCCCTACTACAAATCGTGGATCCCCACACCTCTATTTGTTGCAACTCGTGGACTAGCACAAAACTCTGCTAGTACACTAACACTCTCTTTGTCTCTATGTCTATGTTACTTTCTTAGTATATGTCATTGTCTGATCTCTCTGTATATTCTCACAAATTATCTGATCTGATAGAACTAAATACTCATCCAATATCCAAGTAGATCTAGCACAACCATGTACTAGGTTCATACATATGTCTATCTGAAACCCTTACATTAACCATACATCAAACCCTTAATGCTATGAAAACTCAACCTATACTGATAACACTATATCTCAACTATAAACCCTCAACCATACTCCAAATAACATAGGATATGTATTAACTAGATGCCCAATGAAGTATTCCAACAACAAACAACCAATACAATAGCGTTGTATCCCTGTAGATCTATCTGATACAGAATATACCATACAACCAATAGTCCCTCAAGGGAAAATATCAATCTCCCATGGTCATACCCCAAGCATTTACCAAATGCCTACTTAATACAAGCATATAACATACCTTTTGTTATTATAGATAGCTCAGTTGTACCTTCACAAAAATATCTTCTCGTAGCCTCTTCTCATATCTACAACTTGTCCCTAATGATAGATCCGATCTTCCTTTTTTTCACCCTTGGAAAAAAATCCACGCTCTGTCCTTAATAAACTTGCAGGTATATGTGCTTTGTCCCACTATGGCCCATGGATGTCCACACCTTTCTAGTACTGAAATCTATGCATGTCTTCAGTAAAACTCTAGTTCAGTACACACAGTCTCAACCCTTCAACTCTTGAAACTTCACTTGTCGTTGCTTCAGACTCTCTTCTATATATTTTCCAATGATACTTGCCTAAAACCTTTCACAAAATAGATATTCAATATATTCAAATTAGGTTCTAATGAGAGACCCTTGATCTCTTATTTATACTCTCCAAGTAGCTTCCATTAGGGGTTATCTTCTAACTGTTTTACCCAACTTCCTTCTTTTAGGGCTAACCCACTTTTAACTACTTTACCCATTTTCCACCACTTTACCATAAATAGAAAAATCACCACTTCTTGTTGCAACAATTTTGTAACACACCCACTATGGCATAATGAAATTTTCGCTTTTTCTCACGGGACAGAATCCCTGAAGTCCTACGTGGGCCTAGCGCAGGCTAGTTCTTCCCTGTGATCGTGGTTTAGGACCATAGGCCAAACAAGCCAGGCTCCTTTTCGTGTTTCATGACTCAACGATACAAGTGAGTCCAATATTAAAGGTAGAATGGCGAGGGGGCTCCAGAATGAAACCTTGGCCATAGATCTGGGCGCGCAGATTCTGGCCGTCCAGATCTACCCACCGCTTAACGAAAAAGCACTAGCTCCCTTTATTTAGTCCCTATCTCTATAGGACCACATACGCGCCTAAATGCAAGTGCCTTTCACAACTTGCGACCTCGCGAGTCGTGAGTCGAAGACCCTCAAATTTTCTTCACCAATCCCTGATACCCAAGATTTCGATATGGTATGGCCCCTCCTTATTAGCGCTCTCCATGTGTGACCACCGACTAGGGATAACTACTAGCCTTGCTCACAACTCGCAAGTTCGCAAGTTGAAAGGTTGAACCTCTGGGCCCTTATTTTACAAAACCCCAAGACGCGAAAGTCAGAGAAGGTTTGAATCCTTCCAGGCTTCTCGGAACTCGCAACTTCGCGACTTGAGTTGTTGGGCCTTTGTGCTCCTTTCTTACGAGAAACCGAAGTACGAGAAGTCAACAGGATGTTGACTCCCGTTTCAAATGACACATGTCCACCACCTGTCACCTCTTCTCCCTCTCTCTGGGCATCTTATCGTCACGCAACCTGTCAACCACGTGGGTCCCACCAAGTGGACATGCCACGTGTTGCACAAGCTCTCGCAACTCACAAGCTCATGACTTCTACAGTCAATATTGATTCCCCTCAACCTCTGAGACCCCGATATGTGATATGGCGAGGAGGTCCTGACTCAATGGTTACTCCTACTTCTCGCTATTCAGGACTTCATGACTCCAAGGGTTTGGTCTTCCACCTCCAAACTCACGAACCCCCCAATATGCAATGTATCGAGACGTCAGATCCCATAGTTGTCCTTCCTCTTTGATCAACGACCCAGATCACATCACGATCTCGCGACTTTGCAAGTCCAAGGGTTGAGCTCTCATGCTCTTATCCCATGAATCCCCAAGACATGAGAAGTCAAAGGAGCATTGACTCCCTTCTCCAGGCAACTCGTGTCCACCCGTCAATCATGCAGGCCCCACCTTGAAGTTTTTCCACATGTTCTCTCGTGCTCGGCTCTCGGCACTTCGCTACTCGTGAAGTCGTAAACGAATCCTTTCAATCTCCAAACCCCCGAACACGTGATAGGCGATGGGGCTCCTAATTAAACAATCCTCCCATTCTCTGGACCCAACGACTGTCTCCTCTCCTCACAACTTCGCCACTCGTGACTTGGAGCACCCAACCTTTGGGATCTTACCTTGCGAACCTCCGAGTTCGCGAGATCCCTTGATCTCTGCCACCTGTCCTCCTCAGATGGACAGTCCTGATCCTCTCGTGACTTCGCCACTCGCGAGGTCAATAGACTTCCTCCTCTGACTCCTGAACTTTCGAATCGCCAATATCCCGATACAACCCCTTCAGGACTTTTGCTTTGTTGCTCTTCGCGTGAGGTTTTAAACCTCATGCAACTCTCAACAGATCCAACAACTGTCGGGTTTTCTAACTAAGATTTGATGGCTCAAATCTGTCCCACGTTGTTCCCTCTCCCATTTCTCCCTAGACATGGAAAAACCAACTGTCCAGATACTCCCACAGACCTTGGGGATCTACGGTCCCGATTCCTTCGCTACTCATGAAGATAAAGGAAAAGAGGTTAAGGAATTTAACACCCTCGTGTATTCCTCCAATCTAATGGTCGTGAATGACCACAGATCTTGTGATAGGATCTCATCCATCGATCGATACTTATTCTTTGAATCCTCAAGGGATTCTGCGACCTCTGTGCCTCTGCAGAGTCTTTGCACACAAAGTGCTACCTCTTCTGAGCTTTTCAAAAAGGTGTCTCTATGGGGAGGTTTATCCAGGGTATCACCTGAGACGGATAGGGGTGTAGATTTCCCGAGAAAAGGCTTGAATTCTAAATTGATTCAATGTGCATATATACATATAAATCTATTTATAAACATAAGCCATACATGGCCCTTCCATTATAAGCATGCAACCACCATTTCTGAATACAAACACTACACAGGCAGTCTTATACTCAAACCATTCATAAAACTACACAGACTAAGAGCATATATGTCAGTATATAAATTTCACGATGCAATATGTAAAACACTTATCATAAATAACACCAGAAGTGAGTGCAACTGCTGAGAGGGGTGCTCGTTTCCACCCAACCGTAGGCTCAGCGATTCCGATAGGATTTACCACTAGCCACCCCCAAGATGAGATCATGATGCTGCGAGATTGCGTCTTTTTTTTCCAGTGACCAAGAACAAGGGTTACTCTCCCCCTTCTCTGCTATCACTCACTCTGTATTTTCCATAGTTCTCATCCTCCCCTCGTGTCTGCCCCCTCCGTGCTTCTTCCTCACGCATTTCCCTCTCACGAGGTTGTGTGTGGCGCGATTTCCCTCGTGGTGGTTAGGCCTGAGGCTCCTATGGATGGGAAGTTCACTTCCCCCATCCCTCATTAATTCCTGAGGAGCCATCTACCTACCAACCTGCAAGTAATTTATTTCGGGCCAGCGAGCTGCTCTTGGTTCTCCAAGCCAGTGAAGACCAAATACGATATTGGTTTCGGTGGAAGTTAACGCCACCTTTCCAAGTGCCTTCCACCACCTTTCTTCAGCCATCATGGTCTCTTTTTCATCATATCCCCTCTCAGCAGTCCTGCAATATATATATATATTATTCACATTCATCGACCTTTTCACAAGGTCCATTCACATCACACATTCACATTTTTGAGTTTGCCACAGTTCTTGGCCGGTATAGTTATTTTTACAAACTGAGGGAAACAGGGTGTTACAATTCCCTCCCCCTTAAAGGAACATCATCCTTGATGTTCTTATCTATCAACATGACATGCATGTACAGAAGTAAACAAAATCGGATATGCCTGTCTCATGGCATCCTCCATTTCCCATGTAGCCTCATCTAGGCCAAAATGTCTCCACTGCACCTTGACCTGTGCAATGGTTCGGTTCCGGAGCGGGGTTTCCTTTCTGTCCAGTATGCACTGAGGTTCTGGTAGAAATTCTCCCTCCGTTTCCACTTGGATAATAGACCAGTCAATTATATGATTAGCATCATGTACATATTTCTTCAATAATGAAACATGGAAAACAATATGTGATTTTACTATGGGAGGAAGTGCTAGCCTATAGGCTATAGGTCCCACTCTATATAGAACCTCAAAGGGTCCACAATACTGAGGTGCCAACTTGGCACAAGCTCCCATTTTCAGGGAACTCTTCCTGGGCCTAACTCTGAGATATACATGGTCTCTTGTCTTGAACTCTCTTGGAGTTCTCTTTTGGTCGGCATAACTTTTCTGTCGGTTTTGAGCGACTTTCAGGTTTTGTTTTATTCGAGTCACCTGTTGTTCCATTTCTTTCAACATGTCGAGTCCAAAAGAAACCTTGTTTACAGGATTACTCCAGTTGACTGGAGTGTTACACGGTCTACCATAGAGGACTTTGAAGGGACTCATATTTAAAGATGCTTGGTAGCCATTGTTGTAGGCAAATTCTACCAGTGGCAAGTAGTCTTCCCACTTCTTGGGTTGATGCATTACATGCATCCTTAACATATCTTCTTGTATTTGATTCACTCTTTCTATCTATCCGTCGGTTTGAGGGTGTTAGGCAGTGATAAACAACAACTTGGTCTCTAAACCAGCCATCAGTGATTTCCAAAAGTTGGAAGTAAATTTCATGTCTCTGTCAGACACAATCTCTTTCGGCATACCATGCAGTCTGAATATCTCTTTCATGAATACCTGGGTGATATCAATTGCCTTACAGGTCGACTTGATGGGGATGAAGTGAGAAGACTTTCTCAATTTATCCACCACTACCATAATGGCATCATTCTATTTGGTTGAGGTTGGTAATCCAGTGATGAAATCCATGGAGATGGTTTCCCATTTCCACTTTGGGATTGGTAAAGGTTGCAATAATCTTGCTGGGTGTCGATGTTTTTCTTTAACCTGTTGGCACTCTATGCATTTGGCTAGGTACTCGGCTATGTATTTCTTCAATCCAGGCCAATAAAATTGTTTCCTGGTGGTAGTAATCATTTTCTGGTATCCTGGATGACCCGAGTAGGGTCTTTTATGTAGTTCATCCATAATGAACCTCTTCAAGTCGTCACAATCTGGGATATAAAATCTGCTTCTGTAAGTAGTAGACCTCCTTCGGTCTTCTTGTATCCTTCATATTTTACTCCGACGGGTTCTTGTTGTAGGTACATGGTCACAGTTCGGACAAAGGAATCTATTTCTTGTGCATTTATTATTCTTTCCTTGACATCTATCTCGCAAGTGCTCATCGCTGCCAGGTGAATTGTTTTCATACTTCTACTAAGGGCATCGGCCACCCTATTTTCCTTTCCTTTAATGTGTTTGATTTCAAAATCAAACTCGCTAAGGAGGGCCATCCACCTAGCTTGCCTGGCATTGAGCTTTGGTTGATCAAACAGGTATCGCAATCCACAGTGATCTATCATAAGTACACACTTTCTTCCCATGAGGTAATGCCTCTACATTTTCAAGGCATGCACTATGGAAGCTAGTTCTAGATCATGGGTCACATAGTTGACTTCATTCTTGTTCAATTTTCGGGATTCATAGCAGATCACACTTCCTTCTTGCATAAGGACTCCTTCGAGCCCTTCCTTACATGCTTCTATGCACACGAGGAAGTCAGCTTCTGGATCGACGATCTTCAGCACAGGTGTATGGGTCAGTAGATGTTTTAGGGTTTGAAATCTTTCTTCACATTTCTATGTCCACGGGAATTTTGCCCCTTCTTCTGGAGGGCAGTGATTGGACAACCAATCTTGGAGAATCCTTTTATAAATCTCCTATAGTATCCTACTAATCCCATAAAGGATCTAATGTCTGAAACATCCTTTGGGGTAGGCCATTCCATGATAGACCTGATTTTGTTAGGGTCTACCGCTACTCCTTCTTCAGAGAGAACATGGCCTAAGTAATGTATTTTCTTCTGGAAGAATTCACATTTGTTGAATTTGGCATAGAGCTGTTGTTCTCTTAGCACTTGCAGCACAAGTCTAAGATTCTCTTCATGCTCTTTTCTGTTCTTGGAGTAAATTAATATATCGTCAATAAAAACAAGTACAAATTTGTCTAGGAATTTGTTGAGTACATTGTTCATCATGCACATAAAAGTGGCAGGGGCATTGGTCAACCCAAATGGCACTACCACAAACTCATAATGACCATACCTCGTTCAGAAGGCAGTTTTATGGATGTCTTCACCCTTGATTCGGACTTGATGGTATACCGACCTCAAATCAATCTTTGAGAAAATAGACTCACCCCCCAATTGATCGAACAAGTTATCAATCCTGGGCAAGGGGAACTTGTTATTTATGGTTACCTTATTGAGTTGCCTATAATCTATACATAGTCTAAGGGTATCGTCCTTATTTTTCACGAACAGGACTGGTGCTCCCCATGGAGACACGTTGGGTCGAATATAGCCTTTATCCATCATTTCTTTTAATTGCATCTTGAGTTCAACTAACTCGGGTGTGCTCATCTAGTAGGGTGTCCTAGACATCGGCACCACTCCTGGTGCAAGTTCTATCGAGAATTCTATGTCCCTTCTCGGAGGTAAACCCGGTACCTCTTCTGGAAACACATCTATGTATTCTCTCAGGGTAGGGTGATCGTCAAGGCTTGATTTGTCACCTTCGATTTTTTTCAACACCTATATTGCATATAGGGTACATCCCTTTCAAAAATACTTTCTCATTTGCAAGGTTGATATTTGTCTCACCGAGACAGGTTTTCAGATCCCTTGAAGGGTTATCCTCTTCCCTTCCTTACTTACACATTCTAAGGTCTTATGGTAACATCCCAATCTGGCTTTATGGGCATCTAGCCAATCCATACCAATCAATAGATCATATGATCCCAGGGATAATATGTTAAGGGTTGTTTGGGTGGGGAATTCACCCAACATTAATTGGCAAGCTGGTATGACCTCTGCTACCCTCCTTTTGGTGCCAGTGGATAATTGTACCAACCATGGCTTGGTATGTTTTTGTGGATGTAGTTTACACTTATCTACAACCTTAGGGGATACATAACTCAAATTTGAACCAGGGTCAATCAGAATAGACACTAAATGATTGGAAATCATACCTTCTATTTCCACTACTGAAGCTTGGTGGTTGGCTTGGTTATTATCCAAGGCTGGATAAATTTGTGGCACACTCCTGGACACATCATTGACGGTAGTAGCTTCTTGTATGTTATAAATCCTCCGACTATTCTATTGTCAGTGTGGGCAGTCTCTTAGGAGATGTTCTTCTTCGCAAACCCAACATTTCAAAGGTTCTCTCTTTGGGTTATCAGTCTTCACTGATATGGGTCCAGAAGTTTTATTTCCGCTCAAGGAGGGAAAATTCTACTGGTGCATACTCCAGGCTAGAAATTTCATTCTTGGGTTCTTCTTGTAGTTCTTAAATCCTAGGGATTTAATTCCCCTTTTCTGAAATCTTGAACTATTCTTCTATTTCCATCCTTCGCGAGGTTCTGCTTGATGCCCAAATTGTTCATGACAATAGGTTGCCTTTCGAATAGTGTCTTCTAGAGTCTTTGGCTCATCAAATTCAATTCTATTTCGATAGTCCTTAGGTAATCCACTGATGAAGTGTTGCACCTTTTCCTTTTTTGCCTTGGTATAGGGTACATACCTCAACAAATCGAGAAATTTGTTGACATATTCTTCTATAGTAAGTTGTCCTAGTTTGAGTTCATAAAACTCTTTAGTCTTTTCGTCGAAATATTTTTCCGATAGATACTTCTTCTGGAAGTATTTCTCAAACCGTTCCCAAGACAGGTCCTCTTCGTGAACCCCTTTCACATTCTTAAGGTCTTCCCACCAAATGGAAGCCTTTCCGTTCAAGTTGAAGGTGGCCACTCGGGCCTTCATATTTTCTGAAAAGTCATGGACTCTGAAATACTTCTTTAGTTCAAGAAGCCAGACCTTTGCTTCCTCTCCCTTCTTTATCTCACCGTCGAAGGAGGGTGGTTTGGCCTTTATGAATTCTTCGAATTTTTTACCTTTGGAAGGATTTTGCTTCTTCTGTTTCTTTCGGGAATAGGAATTGGTTATGCTGCTAGAAGAGCCTTCTAAATCACCAGCTTCCTTCTCAGAGGAATCACTCGGCACTGGTCCTTTACCTCTGGGGTGGACCTTTTTCGAGGTGCTCCTCTCAATATGGCCACTGATATGACCATGTTTCTGAGTTTTAGGTTCATGCTACATTTTTCTTTGTAGATCGGATAAACTCTATAGTAAAACTGCGTTAATTTTTGTTTGCTTTTCTTGTTCTTTCATCATCCTTTCATTGTCAGCCTTGCAGCTTTGTAATTCTACCATGAGACTCCTCACAGTCTCAGCTAGATCTGGAGGGGTCCCTACTACCCTCCTTTCATCAGACTCTTCGTCTCTATTGTGGGAGCCTTCTCCCACTTCAGGGTGAGTCACCATACCATGCGTTGATATTTTCCCGCGGTTGATCTTCCACTTGTGTGCAAAAGGAAAAATGTCGGTTGTTAGTCAATATTTATATTTATTTACAACCATTACATAATTTATATTTTCACATGTACACACACACAATAGGGGTTTTCATTCTTAATTTCATCTTTTGATTAGGAAGGTCAAGACAGGGGGTTACTCTTTTTAAGAGTGTTTCAAACGGAGCTTTTGTACAACTCGTTCATGAGCCCAAGTAAGCCAAGTGTTGTAACCATGCTCTGATACCAATTTGTAACACACCCACTACGACATAATGAATTTTTTTTTTTTCTCATGGGACAGAATCCCCAAAGTCCTACGGGGGCCTAGCGCAGGCTAGTTCTTCCCTGTGATCGTGGTTTAGGACCATAGGCCAAACAAGCTAGGCGCCTTTTCGTGTTTCACGACTCAGCGATACAAGTGAGTCCAATCTTAAAGGTAGAATGGTGAGGGGGATCCAGAATGAAACCCTGGCTGTAGATCTAGGCGCACAGATTATGGCCATCCAGATCTACCCGCCACTTAACAACAAAGAACTAGCTCCCTTTCTTTAGTCCCTATCTCTATAGGACCACATACGCGCCTAAATGCAAACGCCTTTCACAACTCGCAACCTCGCGAGTCGTGAGTCGAAGACCCTCTAATTTTCTTCACCAATCGTTGATACCTGAGATTCCGATATGGTATGGCCCCTCCTTATTAACACTCTCCACGCATGACCACCAGCTAGGGCTAACTACTAGCCTTGCTCGCAACTCACAAGTTCGCGAGTTGAAAGGTTGAACCTCTAGGCCCTTCTTTTACGAAACCCCGAGATGCGAAAGTTAGAGAAGGTTTGACTCCTTCTGGGCTTCTCGAAACTCACAACTTTGCGACTTGAGTTGTTGGGCCTTTGTGCTCCTTTCTTACGAGAACCTGAAGTACAAGAAGTGAACAAGATGTTGACTCTCATTTCAAACGACATGTGTCCACCACCTGTCACCACTTCTCCCTCTCTCTGGGCACCTTATCGTCACACCACTTGTCAACCACATGGGTTCCACCAAGCGGACGTGCCATGTGTTGCACAAGCTCTCGCAACTTTCAAGCTCGTGACTTCTACAGTCAAAACTGATTCCCCTCAACCTCTGAGACCCCGATATGTGATATGGTGAGGAGGTCCTGACTCAATGGCTTCTCCTAATTCTCGTTATTTGGGACTTCGTGACTCCAAGGGTTTGGTCTTTCACCTCCAAACTCATGAACCCCCGATACACGATGTATCAAGACATCAGATCCCACGGCTGTCCTTCCTCTTTGATCAACGACCCAGATACATCGCAATCTCACGACTTCGCAAGTCCAAGGGTTGAGTTCTCATGCTCTTATCCCATGAATCCCTGAGACATGAGAAGTCAATAGAGCGTTGCCTCCCTTCTCCAGGTGACTCGTGTCCACCCGTCAATCACGCGGGTGCCACCTTGAAGTTCTACCACGTGTTCTCTCATGCTCATCTCTCGGCACTTCACTACTCGTGAAGTCGTAAACGAATCCTTTCAATCTCCAAACCCCCGAACGCGTGATAGGTGACGGGGCTCCTAATCCAACAATCCTCCCATTCTTTGGACCCAACGGTTGTCTCCTCTCATTGCGACTTCGCCACTCGCGACTTGGAGCACCAAACCTTTGGGTTCTTACCTTGCGAACCTCCGAGTTCGCGAGATCCCTTGATCTCTACCACCTGTCCTCCTCGGATGGATGGTCCTGATCCTCTCATGACTTCACCACTCACGAGGTCAAGAGACTTCCTCCTCTGACTCTCGAACTTTCGAATCACTGATATCCCGATACAACCCCTTCGGGACTTTCGCTCTACTGCTCTTTGCGTGAGGTTTTAAACCTCGTGCAACTCTCGACAGATCCAAAGTTTGTTGGGTTTTCTAACTAATATTTGATGGCTCATATATGTCCCACACTATGCCATCTCCCATTGCTCCCTGGACGTGGAAAAACCAATGGTCCAGATACTCCCACAGACCTTGGGGATCTACGGTCCCGATTCCTTTTCTACTCATGAAGATAAAGGAAAAGGGGTTAAGGCATTTAACGCCCTCGTATATTCCTCCATTCTAATAGTCGTGAATGACCGCAGATCTTCCAACAGGATCTCATCCATCGATCGATACTTATTCTTCAAATCCTCAAGGGATTCTGCGACCTCTACGCCTCTGCAGAGTCTTTGTACAGAAAGTGATACATCTTCTAAGATTTTCAAAAAGGTGTCTCTATGGGGAGGTTTATCCAGGGTATCACCTGAGATGGATAAGAGTGTAGATTTCCCGAGAAATGGCTTGAATTCTGAATTGATTCAATGTGCATATATACATATAAATCTATTTATAAACATAAGCCATACGTGGCCCTTCCATTATAAGCATGCAATCACCATTTCTGAATAAAAACACTACACAGGAAGTCTTATGCTCAAACCATTCATAAAACTGCACAGACTAAGAGCATATATGTCAGTATATAAATTTCATGATGCAAAATGTAAAACACTTATCAGAAATAACACCAGAAGTGAGTGCAACTGCTGAGAGGGGTGCTCGTTTCCACCCAACCGTAGGCTCAGCGATTCCGATAGGATTTACCACTAGCCACCCCCGAGCTGAGACCACGATGCTGCAAGACTGCGTCTCTATTTTCCAGTGACCAAGAATGAGGGTTACTCTCCCCCTTCTCTGCTATCACTCACTCTGTATTTTCCAGAGTTCTCTTCCTCCCCTCGCGTCTTCCCCCTCCGCGCTTCTTCCTCACGCATTTCCCTCTTTCGAGGTTGCGTGTGGTGTGATTTCCCTCGTGGTGGTCAGGCTCGAGGCTCTTACATATGGGCGGTTCACTTCCCCCATCCCTTATTAATTCCCGAGGATCCATCTACCTACCAAACTGTGAGTAATTTATTTCGGGCCAGCGAGCTGCTCTTGGTTCTCCGAGCCAGTGAAGACCAAATATGGTATTAGTTTCGGTGGAATTTAATGCCACCTTTCCAGGTGCCTTCCACCACCTTTCTTCAGCCATCATGGTCTCTTTTTGAGCATATCCCCTCTCAGCAGTCCTGC
>ML810626.1:45980-103045 GCA_009831015.1 Picea engelmannii | reverse complement strand
ATATTCATCGACCTTTTCACAAGGTCCATTCACATCACACATTCACATTTTTGAGTTTGCCACAGTTCTTGGCCAGTATAGTTATTTTTACAAACTGGGGGAAACAGGGTGTTACAAATTTATTTTTAATTATTTTCTTATTGCAACAACTTTACTCATGATTAACTCCTAGTTACAACCACTTTGACTAGTAAACTTCTTCTAGGAGCTTCTAGAATAATTGACCTCTTTGACCTTCTAGGGGCTTCTATATAACTCATGAGGGTTCTCCAACTTCACTAAACCATATCTCCTCAACCATGAAGAACTACATGGCTTACTACATATCACTGGAAACAGAACAACATGTACTATCCATCTATAATAATCTTTCCTACAATTGCACTAATCTTCATTACATAATTCCTCAAAGAAACATGGGTCCCTTATCCACACTTAATGGGGCTACCATAATTTGATACTGGACTTTCTTCAAGGATTGACATCAATAATTTGATACTGGACTTTCTTCAAGGATATTTTAGATCCTTGATTACAACTTAGTTATGTGAAAACTCTACGGTTTTACCTTCACATGAATGAGTGATTTTACATACTGATAGAAGGTTGCAAAAAAGTCTTGGAACACATAATACATCATTAAAATGACCATTATCTACCTAAACTATTCCAGACCCTACAACACTAAGAGATATCATCAAAAACACATATTTTCTTAGTATTACATTTATTTAGGACATAAAATATGGATTTATCCTTAGCCATATGATAAGATGCTCCATAATCAATAAGCCACTCATCATAAGAAGAAGTATAAGTTGCATTGAAGGATAAAGCAGATGCAGAAAGTACATTTCCATGAGAAGAAGAAGAAGAATTAGAATCAATACTGATGTTGTGTTTCTTCATCGTTTCTTATAAATATGTCATCTTCCTAAAACATTGGGACTCATCATGACAATGTTTCCCACAAAAGTTGCAATGTTTGTATGTCTTCTTACTTTTAGATTTGTCTCCTTTGTCACCATTAGGAGCAAAAGATGGTTGAGTGGGTTTGAGACCCTTGTTTCACTTGTTTTTGTGGTGAGGATGTTGCTTCTTGGGATTTTTGGATTTATCTTTTTGCTAGGCCACTAAGGCTTTGGTGGAGGTACATGAAATGTTGATCACTCCAACTTGCACAAGCTTATCTTGCTCTCTAATCAAAGTATCACAAAAGGACTTAAGAGAGGGAGTTTTATAATCATTCCCTAGAACTTCTCTAGTGGCATAGAAGGTAGATACAAACATTGAATATGCACTACCAAGCTTAGAAAGAGTAATATATATGCAACGCTCTTCTTCCATTTTTATGTTATATTTTGCACATAAAAGTCTAAGTGTTTTGAACTTAGATAAATAGTCTTCAATGAAAGAAAAATCATTCAGAATTAAAGTCATTATCTGATTTTCTATTTG
This sequence comes from Picea engelmannii, assembly GCA_009831015.1. NCBI lineage: Eukaryota > Viridiplantae > Streptophyta > Pinopsida > Pinales > Pinaceae > Picea > Picea engelmannii. The sequence continues at coordinate 101,587 of ML810626.1, read as the reverse complement.
GTGGGCTCAAATAATACTGTGTTTACCAAACACAGATTCAAGCTTTTTCCAAGCTTCATCAGGGTCATCAATTCCTTGAAGGTGAAACTTTAAATCAGAAGAGATGGAAATTCCAATTAATCCATGTGATTCATCATTCTTATTTTCCCATTCGATTTTGTTTTCATCATCAGTAGGTTCTAGTTCGTATCCCAAGGTAATTTGGTATAGTCATTTACTTCTTAATAAATCCTGCATATGAGATTTCCTTTGGAAGTAGTTGGTGTTGGTAAGAAAAATATCACTGGAATAAGACATATTAAATATGAAAAAAATATGGATTTAAAAACTAAAACTGATGGTCTGGATGGAAAGATCTTGAAAAATTAGCCTGTTTAAAAAAAAACGACACTGAAAATGGACTTCGGATGTGAAAGTTATGCCATTTTGAAAAAAATGCATAAACGGTAACCAAAGAGCCACATAGCAAGTAGAAGTTGGTCCACATGGTAACCCTCCCTATAACCTTACTTTTACAAATAAGTTTCTTATGAAGTGACCCACTTTTATAGAATAAACATCGATTACGTTTACAATGAAGTTACTTTATAAAGGAAAGTTGCATTCAAAATAAATAACTTTAAAACAAAATATTAAAGCTACTTATAGTGATTCACTTTTATAATTGAAGTGAAATACACTTTACAATGGATGCATGAATTTTTTCAAATAAAGTAACAAAAAAGATATTTGAACTCAAGACCTTTTACTTAATAAAACAATTTTTAACCAAGTGAGCTAGTGCAAAACATATTGTATTGTTCCAAAGAAGGATTGGGGTTGTTATTGTTGTATGTTGTTGTTGTTGAAGATGGATTTAAAGAGCGTGCTCATAAAAAACTCTTTTCACACAAGAAATAATTTTCTCTTCTCGATGACAAGAAGGGTTAGATCTCGGTTAGCTTACCCAGAAAATGCAAATTTCCCTCTATTTCTAATTTACCGAGATCACATAGAGCGTGGGGAAAAGAGCATAAGCAGATCCAAAATAGTAGAAACCCAGAAATAAAAAATAGAAAACCAAAAGAAAATTGAAATAATAACTCTGCAAAAATTTAAAAGGGCGTATTTAGGCTTTATACCTCCAGATCTAATTGAAATGGCCGTAATTTGGGAAAATATAAACCTTTTCGAATGAAACAAATAATGTTCCTGATTGAAATGAGTGCTCAAGACACAATGAGATAGTCTTCTCATCCCATAAATGTACATAAATGGTATAAACCCGAGATGAGGAAACACAACTTCACAATCTCAATCTACAACGAGAGCAAGTCTTCATATTCACTCTGATACCATGTTCGACAACACATGTATTTCAATAGAGGACGAACACCTTCAATAACCACTCACACAAGTAGATCAAAGATCAACACACTAATGTTTTTACGTGGTAAAACCCCTCTGGGGGAACATCCACAACCCCAACCAATGTGGCCACTTGGAGCAATTTATTAATGCAAAATAAATTTACAGAGAGATTTTACAAGAGAATTTATCACAATCGATCATCGGAAAATGAGCCTCCATTCTCTTTAAATAGATATCATGGACCAATCGGGTGTTAATCCACAAATAAATGTAGTTGTTAAGATTGAGGAGAATATGAATTGTCAGATCACTCTATGTCGGTAACATATCGTGACCATCATATTTCTTAACTACAAATGCATACTAAAAAAAAAAACTTTTACCTAATGAAAAAATAGACCAAGTTGATCTTAACTAATTCGTAAGTGTCTAAATATCCTAACAATTTTGGGAGATACAAGTGTCTTGATGATGTGACATCATTGCATTGTTTTTTTTTATTATTATTTATTATGATGCTGAAATGTGCGTGACATTTAATAAAATATGGAGAAACAAGAGAATTTTGAAAATAAAAGAAATAAATACATATAGGGGCTTGACCTATTAATTATTATCTATTATTATTTATCCTTATTATTAATAAAATTGTCATATCTTAACTAAAGTTATTTAACTTTAGTAACAAAAGGTAGTTGAACCACTTGAACTACTTTTTGAAGAATAAAAGGAAGAGAGAAAGGACAAAGAAGGAAATGACAAAATAGAGAGAGATATTTTTGATAAGGTTTTCTCTTGCTTCAAGTGATCTGTAAACTATTGTGGATATTCCACTGGAATAGTTCGTCACAACAAATCTAATAAAATACTGAAATATTTACTATTAAGGTTAATTTCCTTTAGATCTCCAGAATATTTGGTTATTGATAAAATAGATAAAACGTAGAAAAATAGATAACAATAAAATACATTCACAACATCCACAAATAAACAAAAGATATGACTTGAGAAACCCAATACGAGAGAAAACCCAACTAGAAGGTGAGGCTACCCTGCTCTCTTTTCTCTGGTAAAGAAATGATGCAAGTACAAAGAAAGAGACACTCTCTATGGAGTTGTCTTTGACCTGTGGTCTATGTGTTTGCTACATAATATCTCCTTCTCTGTTATGCTCAGACAATACCACTCCAAGATGTTTTTCTCAGCTATGGAACAAGATACAATGCAAAATAATGGAACCCTCTCTCTTGTTAGTGGCCCAGTTTTTAACATAACACGATAACCATCTAGGGATAGGTTTTTGAATTCCTCAACCTTTGTAATGATCCAAATGCTTAAATTATCATAATAGAATAGAATTACACACCATGTATAGAATGTGAGCTTGGAGGACAACTCCAAGATAGATAACTTACACAATAACTCCTTAAATAATAGGGGATCCCTCTCCAAATAAACAAATACCTTCATACATCACAATTCACATCTCCCCAATAATGAATACAAGATCTCTTATATATATATACAGACACACACACACTTACACATGAGGCCACTTTACTACTGGGCCAACCCTATTACATATATATTTACAAATTACATGTACATTTAGGCCCATATATGCCCCCCCATGAGGTCATATTGTATGCATTTAACCATATATATTGATCTAGATGGATTTTGGTGGCCTCCCACCTATTCCAACTGGCTCATTTTGGCATTTTTCCAGTTTGGCAGTTTTTTCCTAGTTTTCGGGTCCTTGACTTGCGGGGCCATTTTGAGGCCCTAAACAACGTTTTTTTAGGGATCGCCATAGTTATAATGATCTTTGATAGATAGTAGAAAAAAATTTAGTCCTCAGATAGAACTTTCCAACGGGATATCGTGCGCCTAAAATGAAGATCGTATGCAAAAGTTATGACCTCAGGAAGTTGATGTACTAACTTACCCAAACAGGGCCCACATGACTTTTGACGCTTCATCTCCTAGGGTTAGGTTTTTTTTGGATGTCTAGGGTTTTTGAAATTCCTGTTTATTGTAAAAAGGCCTTCAGGGCCTCATGTAATCATCTTCTTGTGAATGAGAACAACTGTCACATCTCTTCTCAGAGATAAGTCGCCACCATTCTAGCAAGCTTGTTTCCACTGCATTTTATAGTTTCAGCTTATTTCCTTATTGAATAGAAACTCATTTTATTATATCTGTTATTTTTTGTTAAGCATCTTTTGATAACAATTTGTATTCATTTCATTCTGCAAATATATTTTGGATCAGTGGTATCAGAGCGGTCTGCTCCTTGTCATTCTTAATGCATGTCCCCAACAGGTCAGGGTAAAAAGAATTGGGTCTCGAGCTTGTTTTTCTTCAGGACAAAATCTCTTGCATGCCCAAACAAAATATCATGGAAGAAGAAAAGAAAGATGACAGGATAGGAGATCCCTTCAAAATGTTGCTCAAGGAATCCCTCATGCAACAAAGGAACGAGATGATGAAAAGTTTTGCACAAATCCTTCAACGAATACCGACATGTGACGCATCTTCCTCAAATGGAGGTGTCGGCCCCTTCAAGGTACAAATCAACTTCGATATTCCTATATTTGAAGGTCATATAGACACAGATGTGATAGAAAAATGGTTGAATCAACTAGAAGGGTATTTCTCTATCCATAACTTCTCGAATAGAGAAAATATTACTTTTGCGCTCCTCAAAGCCATCCCCCATGTCAAAGATTGGTGGGAAACATTTTGTGAGAAAAAAAGAAGAGAGGAACCCTTATTATTTATAGTTGCATTCACCTGGGAGTCCTTCAACGATGCTATTAAGGAACAATACTACTTTGTTGGAAGTTATGATGACCTGTACACAAAATGGACCACATTGCGGCAGGAAAGAGACCAAGTGGTGCTGGAGTTCACAAATATATTCCATACCTTGCGTACCAAGTTGGGTATCAAATATTATGAGTTACATCTGGTGCTCAAGTATCGCGATGGTCTGCATAGATACATCTAGGCCAAAATGGAGTTTCTGGACATCTCATCCTTGGGCGTGACCTATCAATATGCCGTCAAAATCAAGCAAAAGACATGACAATTTGGGCCTAGGAACCCCTTACAGCAAAAGCTAGGAAAGAGTTGTTGATTTTTGAATAAGCTAAGCTTAAGAATGAAGTTCATTACATTTTTAGAAATTTACTTAAACAATAAACAATTCATTGCAGCAACCAAGATCACAAGAAGAAACACCATGCACAAGTACACAAGAGTATCCTGGGAAACCCTTCTCAACAAGGGAAGAAAACCCAAGCAATCCTTTGATATATTCTTCAAGAGAAATACCTCCACCACCATAAAGAACTAGCACACAAAAGGGTGCTCACAAACCCTAGAAGACTAGCACCCAAGAGAGGTGCACACTTTTCCCAAGAACAAGTGTTTTCTGAAACTTCCAAACTCACACTTGTGATATGAGTCCTCAATGGGGATTTTACCTTAATTTATATTAGACTGAACCTGTAAACAATAGTTTCTATTAGCACAATAGGGCCGACCTCAATAAATTATAATATAATTAATAATTACCATATTAATTATCTTTTACATTAATTATCTTTCACTTTATGGTGGGGCTAACCTGTACCCTTTACATCACAAATAGGGTTACATAGCCTGACTCTTGTACAATATAGAAAGGGATATCATACACCCACTAGTGCTCAACCATTAATGGCATATCCATCTATACTCAACCATAGGAATGTCCACATCTCTATCTCACTGCGTCTCATAGGAGAACCACACTCACTAGTGCTCAACCACTAGGATCACATTCACCTGTTCTCAGCCACATGCACGTCCAACTCAAAAAATATCTTTCTCACTATGCTACATAGTAGAATCATATGGAGTATCACATCATCTCAACTATCTGCACATAGGATGCCAATACATCGTTTCATCTCTATCTCAGAATGGGACACCCAACTCATGGGCTTCCCCACACAGGGGCACACAACATTCCATATTTGTCTCAAAGAGGAACCACATACCCATCTCATGGGCTTCACCACCTCACATAGTGGCATAACATTTCATCTTTGTCTCAGAGAGGAACCACACACCCAACACATGGGCACACCCAACTCATGGGTTTCCTCACCCCACACAGAGGGACACAATGTTACTTATTCATCTCAGAGAGGAACCACACACCCAACTCATGGGCACGCCCAACTCATGGGATTTCTCTCAGTTCGACTCACTCAGTTTGTGTCCTGGAGGATGTCTCACGCAGTTGTAATCATCAACACTCCCTCTCATCTAGGGAGGCATTCTCCATCATGCCAAGTATCGCACGAAAGTACTTGAGCTTCATCTTGGATTTAGTCATCGACACTCCCTCTTAGCTAGAGAGATATTCTCCACCAAGCCAGTTTCTCACGAAAGTACTCGAACATCATCTTGGCAAGTGGTTTGGTGAAGATATCTACAATCTGCTCATGTGTAAGAAGGTACTTCACACGTATTGCTTTCCTCTGCACCATGTATATGATATAATAATATTTTATCTCAACGTTTTTCGATCTATCATGAAACACCATATTCTCAAAGATATTCACACAACTCTAGTTATAATAATAGAATCCATCTCATGATTAAATAAATCTGTTAGAGGCTTGTGAAGCCACACTTCTTCGTTGACTACCACACTCAATGCTATAAACTCTGCTTCTGCGGTACTCAAGGCCATATAGATTTGTTTCCTTCTGCACCAAGAAACCATGGCAAACCCCAATGTAAAAAAAAAACTGGATGTGCTCTTTCGGTCCACTATACTTTCTGTCCAATCTGTATCTGCATATTCCTCCAAACTCAAGTTCACATTGGAGGCATATCTTAGGCCATATCCAACTGTGCCTGGTATATATCTCAATACATGCTTTACTACTATTTTTCTTGGATGGCTCATAAATTTACCAAGCACATTTGTTTCATAGCATATATCAGGTCTGGTGTTCACTAGATACATCAATGATCCAATCAGCTATCGGTACACATGTGGATCAATCTCGTCTGATCATCATCATTTATTTTCGTCAAATCTACACCATCGGTGTAGATATCGATTTTCATTTTGTCATACTAAACTTCTTTAAAATCCTCACTATACATTTTCTTTGACTCAGGAAAAATTTCATTGGTCCCCTGTCATACTTCTTGTCTCAAGAAGTAGTGCATCATACCCAAATCCTTCATCTCAAAATCAGAAGTGAAAGCTTGCTTGTATCCAACAATAAATCTTCTGGAATTACTTCAACATGTACACATGATATTTATCATCCTATATCACGAGTCCTTATGGATTCTTGATGTAAATTTCTTCCTCAATCTCACCATTGAGAAAGGTTGTCTTTACATTCATCTGATGTAGTTTCCAACTCATGGATGATGGTTGGAAGTGTATTGGACTACTAGGTCAAATGTCTCATTGTAGACAACTCCCTCTGTTTGTGGGAATCTTCTGGCTACAAATATCACTTTATATTTCTCAACACTTCCATCAGTTGTATGTTCCTCTGCCCCTTGCAGAGTTTGTCGAGTTTAAACAATCCTTTCATGGTCTACTTCAAATTTTCTGGGAATATCAACTGGAGAAACTGGATCAATAATTGTTTCCTTTTGAACTATTGAAAGGGAGAAGGTAATATCTCTTCCTTCTTCTCATTTTGTTTGACTCCCTCTGAAGTCTGAAGGGTGTATTTCTTCATTTACTTGTTTGATATATCTTTTATGTCTTCAGGTTCTCTACTGACTAGCATAATAATCAATCAATAAGGTTTGGGCTCCTGTACCAGGGATAATGGTTCAAGTCATGAGGCCACACTAGAGATAATTGATCTGAAAATAGAAGGCTGGCCTGTTATGCTATGCAAGCACCCCTACTTCATTAAAAATAAACTTTATAGGACCTTGCTTCATGTGTTAAAAATATGCAATATAAACTTATGTGTTAAGTTCATGCTTCTTCCTTTAAATGTTTATGTATGAGGAAATGTTCTTTTAGATGGTTAAAAATGTACTTGGAATGAAAACACATCAACAATACTTGCAGCAAATAAACCATCAAACTCATAACAAGAACAAGCTGATAAAGGAGTTCACCCCCCTACGGGCTACATCTCCTTGAGCCTCCATAATGGACTTGGATCTCTGGGATTAATTAGTCAAAAGTTCTTTTACAAGCTTCTTCTCAACTCCAATGGAAAAAAAAATTGTACCATTGAGATCAGAACATATTAAAACCCCAAAAATGACTAATAACACTCTGAAAACGGATCATGGCTCATCCAGGCATGACCTCTTCTACATGTGGCCATAAGCTTCCCTGAGCTTCTCTTTGGAAAAAACACCTGTAAAATTCCTCAAAATCCTCTGAAACTTGTCCCAATGTGTTCATAGCATAGAAATTAGCCAAACATGATATTTAAATCACAGAAAACAGACATAGGCTCACCAAACCATGTCCTCGATCAAGAGGGCTTCAAGCTCCCTGGAGCTTCCTGAAACTTCAATGGTGAAAAACTTGCTGAAGAATTCTTCAAATGGCTGTGAAAATGGCACCAATGGATCCAGCACGTCCAAAAACCCCTAGCTGGGCTTTTACGGCACCTCAATCGGCCAAACGGTGAAGAAGTTAAGCCTCCTCCATTTTCCTCCTTCAAGCTTGCTGGAACTGGTTCTACAGAACGCACCTCTGTGTGCATTAACCTAGAACACGCTCCAAAATGCGCGTTTAAATCTAGCACCGAGCGGTTTCAAAAATGGTCCAAACTGTAGGACGGTTAGGGCGCCTCCATCCCCCAACCGCCTAGCTCTCAGGCATATGGTCCATACGACCTCGGGCTATAATAAAAAGGGCCAAACGGTTTTAAAACCGTGCCAATTGTTGAAAACTGTGTCAACCGACTCCCGCGCCAACTCGGGGTCACATGCAAGAACCGTGGTTTAACAACCAAACCGCGCGCATAGTTAACACATAATCATATGTGTAACATAACACATATATAAAATGGGACCACCGTGTAATATTAAACCCCGCACATAAACATGATGAAATAAACTTTGGTTTATGTTTAATAAACCCGCACCATATATTTTAATAAACGGTTATGTGGCATATATAATGGAACACGGATTATAAACCCGCAAATATACGCCATGGTCATATAGGAAAGCACATGACCACGGGCCGGGGTTTAGCCCCGGCCTGACCCCCCGCCCGACATACAATATGTTAACAATAAATATAATGTTTCCCATTCACATAATAAGAAACACATGGCGGTGGAACGGTCGGCGGATGTTTGTGAAGGCGTTGGTATTGGGGAGCTCACCAGTTCAAATCCGGTCGACCCCAAAACTTTTGAACCCAAGACCAAATAGACAAAAAAGAGGGGGACATGTGGCCCCATGGATTGGGCCACGTGTCCTCATATTATTCGCCAACACCTGGACACGTGTCAACATCCGATATGCTGACAATCATCCAACGAAACTGTGCCACATCACCCCAACTACAACATCATCATGATGGTACGGCCCTACCACGTGTCCGTACGGACTGTACAGACAGGTACAGTCATCACTTTTTTCCCTGTTTGACTTTCCGAATAGATCGCTATATCTTTCGCTCCCGATGTCCGTTTGAGACAAAACGAATTGCGTTGGGTTCGTGACGATGAGGGCTACGCTCACGTCTGATTTGAGGCAATTCTGAGAACGTCGATTTTTGGGCTAAAATTTGACCCCTGATCCAGATTTTGATCAATAATACCCTTCACTTATTAAGAATGAAATCAACTATGATCAAACAATTTACATGGGTCTGCAGTCATGCTCAATTCTGCGTGGTTTAAAGGAAATAATTCTCATCTCTCTTATCTTCATCCTTTTGAGGTGGGTCTGGATCAATGTGACCATGGAAGTATATTGTCTTCCTTTATTCCTAGTTGGACAATTTCTTGCATAGTGTCCATATTTGTCACATCTGAAGCACTGGATCTCTGAAACATCTCTTCTCTGATTATGACCTGAAGATGATGGAGTCTTCTCATCCCTAAATGTTTGTCTGAAGTTTCTTTTGAATATTCCTCCTTTCTTTGTATGAAGTGCAAGAGCATGGTTGTCATTAAGGGAGTCTCCCACTCCTCTATTTCTTAGTCTAAGTTCTTCTTGAGTACAGTCTACCCACAAATGATCAAAAGTGGGTAATTTTTCCCTTCCACTCATGCTTTGAAGAAAAGGTTCCAAGTGTTTTCGAATATTGTTGACAGTGGATAAGACAAGTTCTATGTCAGACATGATTTCTCCGATGGCACCTAGTTGATCTTTGATCTCTGATATCTTCATAAAGAAGGTATCAATTGTATCACCTTTTGTCATCTTGGTACTTTGAAGATGGCCCTTTAAGGTAATGGATCTGAGGGTGTTGTCACTCTCAAACATATCCTTCAATGCTTCATACATTTCATAAGTTGTCTTCATATTGGCAATACGATGTAGGAGATGTTCTTTTACTGAGTAGATGATTATTTTCCTTGCCTTGATATCTTCTTCCCTTCTTATTTCCTTCTCTTCATCGGTAGATGTTTTTGGTAAAGTATTTTGTATCACACTCAAAATTTCATCTTCTTCAAGGGTGATCTGAAGCCTTGACTTCCAGGAGCTGAAGTTTCTTGATCCTTCAAGCCTATCTTCCACTAAGGTTATGTTCTTCATATTTTCAGATTTCTTCACAAACTCTCGCCAATTGGACTTAGAGAACCTAATGGCTAGGTTAGACTAGAAATCTTAGGATTTTTTGAGCTTATGACTGCCAAAAATAATCTTTGAGAGTGTCACAAGAATACTGTTGAGATGAAACTTTCCTTCAATGAGTTGCAGCAACCCTAAAATCAAAATTATGCAGACAATTGCGGAACCCTAGAAACCCTAGGGCCAAAAATCCAAAATCCTCGAAACTTCACTTTGAGAGTCTCTTGAGGTGAACTGAGGGAGGTCATACACCCCTATCCAAATTTAATCTCCAACTTCCAAGTGTGAAGTGCTGAAAAGGACAAACAAGAGAGGGTCGTACAGACTTTGCAGAAACCCTAGAGGGCCGTACGGAATTGCAAAAAAAAAGAGGATGGTTGATTTAATGTGTGTGCAATGGGTTCTTTCAAGACCTATTCTCTGATACCATGTTGTTTTTTCAATAATCTAGGCTTAATGATGAATTTCATTCCATTTTTAGCAATTTACTTAAACCATAAACAATTTGTTGCAGCAACCAAGATCACAAGAAGAAACACCATGCACAAGTACACAAGAAGTATCCTGGGAAACGCTTCTCAACAAGGGAAGGAAACTCAACCAATCCTTTGTTATATTCTTCAAGCGAAATACCTCCACCAACATAAAGAACTAGAACACAAAAGGGTGCTCACAAACCCTAGAAGACTAGTGCCCAAGAGAGGTGTGCACTTTTCCCAAGAACAAGTGTTTGCTGAAATTTCCAAACTCACACTTGTGATATGATTCCTCAATGGGGAATTTACCTTTATTTATATTAGATTGAACCTGTCAACATTAGTTTCTATTGGAACAACAAGGCTGACTTCAATAAATTATAATATAATTAATAATTACCATATTAATTATCTTTTACATTAATTATCTTTCACTTTATGGTGGGGCCAATCTGTACCCTTTACATCACAAATAGGGTTACAGGTAAGTTTGAATATTGTACAATATAGCAAGGGATCTCATACACCCATTAGTTCTCAACCACTAGAGGCACATCTATTTGTGCTCATCCATAGGAATGTCCACATCTCTATCTCACTGTGTCTCACAGGAGAACCACACTCACTAGTGCTCAACCACTAGGATCAAGTTCACCTGTGCTCAACCATAGGCACGTCCAACTCAACAGATCTCTTTCTCACTGTGTTACATAGGAGAATCATATGAAGTATCACATCATCTCAACTCTTTGCACAGAGGATCCCAATACATCGTTTCATCTCTGTCTCAGAATGATACACCCAACTCAGGGGAGTCCCCACACAGGGGTACACAAAATTCCATCTCTACCTCAGAGAGGAACCACATACCCAGCTCATGGGATTCACCACCTCACACAGGGGAAATTTTCCATCTCCGTCTCAAAGAGGAACCAAACACCCAACTCATGGGCACACCCAACTCATGGGCTTCCTCACCCCACATAGGGGGCACAACGTTCCTTCTCCATCTTAGAGATGAACCACACACCCAAATCATGGGATTTATCTACAACCAACTCACTCAGTATGTGTCCTGGAGGATGTATCACACAACTGTAATCATCAACACTCCCTCTCAACTAGGAAGGTGTTCTCCATCAGACCAAGTCTTGCACGGAAGTACTCGAACTTCGTCTTGGTTGTAGTCATAGACACTCCCTCTCAGCTAGAGATGTATTCTCCACCAAGCCAGTTTCTCATAGAAGTACTCAAACTTTGTCTTGGCAAGCGATTTGGTGAAGATATCTGCAATATGTTCATGTGTAGGAAGGTACTGCACGTGTACTTCTTTCCTCTACACCATGTATCTGATATAATAATATTTTATGTCAATGTGTTTCGATCTATCATGAAACACCAGATTCTCAAAGAGATTCACACAACTCTGGTTATAATAATAGAATCCATCTCATGATCAAATAAACATGTTAGAAACTTGCGAAGTCACATTGTTTCGCATACTACCACACTCAATGCTATATACTCTGCTTCTACAGTACTCAAGGCCACAAAGCTTTGTTTCCTGCTGCACCAAGAAACCATGAAAAACCCCAAGGTAAAACAACAAATGGATGTGCTCTTTTGGTCCATTGTACTTTTTGTCCAATCTGTATTGACATATCCCTGCAAACTCAAGTTCACATTGGAGGCATATCTCAGGCCATATCCAATTGTTCCTGGTATATATCTCAATACGTTCTTTACTGCTATTTGTCTCGACTGACTCATGGATTTACTAAGAAAATTGTTGCATAGCATATATCAGGTCTTGTGTTCACTAGATACATCAATGATCCAATTAGCTATCGGTACAGATGTGGATCAATCTCGTCTGAATCATCATTTATTTTCGTCAAATCTATCACCATCAATGTAGATATGGATTTGCATTCTGTCATACTGAACTTCTTTAAAATCCTCACTGTATATTTTCCTTGACTTAGGAAACATTTCATTGGTCCCTTGTCATACTTCTTGTCCCAAGAAGTAGTGCATCATACCCATATCCTTCATCTCAAAATCAAAAGTCAACGCTTGCTTGTATCCAACAATAAAGATTCCAGACTTTCTTCAACGTGAACACATGAAATTTTTCATCCTATATCACGAGTCCTTCTGGTTGCTTGATGTAAACTTCTTCCTCAATATCACCATTGAGAAAGGTTGTCTTTAGATTCATCTAATGTACTTTCCAACTCACGGATGATGGTTGGAAGTGTATTGGACTGCTGGGTCAAATGTCTCATCATAGACAACTCTCTTTGTTTGTGGGAATATTCTGGATACAAATCTCTCTTTATATTTCTCAACACTTCCATCAATTGTATGTTCCTCTTCCCCTTGCAAAGTTTGTCGAGTTTAGATAGGCCTCTCATGGCCTACTACAAAGTTTTTGGGAATATGAATATGAACTGGAGCAACTGGATCAATAATTGTTTCCTTTTGAACTGTTGAAATGGAGAAGGTAATATGTCTTCATTCTTCTCATTTTTGTTTGAATTCCTCTAAATCAATTAACTCCCTCTGAAGTCTAAAGGATGGATGTCTTCTTTTACTTCATTTATAGATCTTTTATGTCTTTACGTGTTCTACTAACTAGCATAATAATAAATCAATAAGGTTTAGGCTCCCGTACCAGGGATAATTGTCCAAGTCATGAGGGATCCCACACTAGAGATAGTACCCTTCACTTATTAAGAATGCAATCAACTATGATCAAACAATTTATTTGGGTCTGCAGTCATGCTTAATTATGTATTTTGTTTAGAGGAAATAATTCTCATCTCTCTTATCTTCATCCTTTTGAGGTGGGTCTGGATCAATGCCATCGGTGGAAGCATATTGGCTTCCTTTCTTCCTGGTTGAACAATTTCTTGCATAGTGTCCATATTTATCACATCTGAATCACTGGATCTCTGAAAAATATCTTCTTTGATTATGAACTAAAGATAATGGAGTCTTCTCATCTCTGAATGTTTGTCTAAAGTTTCTTTTGAATCTTCCTCCTTTCTTTGTATGAAGTGCAAGAACTTGGTTGTCATCAGGGGAGTCTTCCACTCCTCTAGTTTTAAGTCTAAGTTCTTCTTGAGTATAGTCTGTCCACAGGTGATCAAAAGTGGGTACATTTTCCCTTCCACTGATTCTTTGAAGAAAAGGTTCCCAATGTTTTGGAATATTTTTGAGAGTGGATAAGACAAGTTCTCTGTCAGACATGATTTCTCCAATGACACCTAGTTGATGTTTGATATCTGATATATTCATAAAGAAGGTAACAACTGTATGACCTTTTGTCATCTTGGTACTTTGAAGTTGGCCCTTTAAGAGAAGGGATCTTAGGGTGTTTTCACTCTCAAACATATCCTTCAATTCTTCATACATTTCATAAGTTGTCTTCATATTGGAAATACGAGGTAGGAGATGATCTCTTACTGAGTAGATGATTATTTTCCTTGCCTTGACATTTTATTCCCTTCTTATTTCCTTCTCTTCATCGGTAGTTGTCTATGGTAAATTATTTTGTATCACAATCAAAATTTCATCTTCTTCAAGGGTGATATGAATCCTTGACTTCCAAGAGCTGACGTTGTTTGATCCATCAAGCATACCTTCCACTAAGGTTTTGTTCTTCATATTTTCATATTTCTTCACAAACTCTCGCCAACTGGACTTAGAGAACCTAATGGCTAGGTTATACTAGAAACCTTAGGTTTTGTTGGGATTATGAATGCCAAAAATAATATTTGAGAGTGTCACGGGAATACTATTGAGCTAAAACGTTCCTTCAATGAGTTGCGGGAACCCTAAAATCTAAATTCTGCAAAAAATTGTGGAACCCTAGAAACTCTAGGGCCAAAAATAAAAAATTCTCTAAAATTCACTTTGAGAGTATCTGGAGGTGCACCAAGGGAGGCTATACACCCCTATCCAAATTTCATCCCCAACCAATGCTTTGCTATATTCTTCAAGATAAATACCTCCACCACCATAAATAACTAGCACACAAAAGGAAAACCCTAGAATACTTGCGCCCAAGAGAGGTGTGCACTTTTCCCAAGAACAAGTGTTTTCTGAAATTTCCAAACTCACACTTGTGATATGATTCCTCAACGGGGAATTTACCTTTATTTATATTACACTGAACCTGTCTACAATAGTGTCTATTGGCACAACAGGGAAAACCTCAATAACTTATAATATAATTAATAATTACCATATTAATTATCTTTTACATTAATTATCTTTCACTTTATGGCGGGGCCAACCTATACCCTTTACATCAAACATAGGGTTATAGGTAACTCTGACTCTTGTACAATATAACAAGGGATATCATACACCCACTAGTGCTCAACCACTAGGGGATCATCCATCTGTGCTCAGCCATAGGGATGTCCACGTCTCTATCTCACTGCGTCTCATAGGAGAACCACACTCACTAGTGATTAACCACTAGGATCACGTTCACATGTGCTCAACCATAGGCACGTCCAACTCAGTAGATCTCTTTCTCATTGTGTTACACAAGAGAATCATATGGAGTATCACATAATATCAAATCTCTACACAAAGGAGGCCAATACATCATTTCATCTCTGTCTCAGAATGATACACCCAACTCATGGGATTCCCCACACAGGGGCACACAACATTCCATCTTTGTCTCAAAGAGAAACCACATACCCAACTCATGGGCTTCACCACCTTCCAAAGGGGCACAACATTCCATCTTCGTCTCATAGAGGAACCACACACCCAACTCATGGGCACACCCAACTCATGGGCTTCCTCACCCCACACAGGGGGACACAACATTCCTTCTTTATATTAGAGAGAAACCACACGCCCAACTCATGGGCACACCCAAATCATGGGCACACCCAAATCATGGGAACACCCATCTCATGGGATTTCTCTTAGGCTGAC
Organism: Picea engelmannii; assembly: GCA_009831015.1. Lineage (NCBI taxonomy): Eukaryota > Viridiplantae > Streptophyta > Pinopsida > Pinales > Pinaceae > Picea > Picea engelmannii. The sequence continues at coordinate 85,982 of ML810626.1, read as the reverse complement.
TCACTCGGTCTGTGTCCTGAAGGATGTTTGACACAACTATAATCATCAACACTCCCTCTCAGCTAGGGAGGAATTATCCATCAGGCCAAGTATTGCATGAAAGTACTCGAACTTCATCTTGGTTGTAGTCATCAACACTCCCTCTCAGCTAGAGAGGTATTATCCACCAAGACAATTTCTCACGGAATTACTCGAACTTCATCTTGGCAAGCCGTTTGGTGAAGATATCTGCAATATGCTCATGTGTAGGAAGGTACTGCATGTATACTTCTTTCCTCTACACCATGTCTCTGATATAATAATATTTTATCTCAATGTGTTTCGATCTATCATGAAACACCAGATTCTCAAAGAGCTTCACACAACTTTGGTTATAATAATATAATCCATCTCATGATCAAATAAATATGCCAGAGGCTTGCGAAGCCACACTGCTTCATGGACTGCCACACTCAATGCTATATACTCTACTTCTGCGGTACTCAAGGCCATAGAGATTTGTTTCCTACTACACCAGGAAACCATGGCAAAACCTAAGGTAAAACAACAACCAGATGTGATCTTCTGGTCCACTGTACTTTCTGTCCAATCTATATCGGCATATCCCCGCAAACTCAAGTTCACATTAGAGGCATATCTTAGGCCATATCCAACTGTGCCTGGTATATATCTCAATACATTCTTTACTTCTATCTGTCTCGGCTGACTCATGGATTTACTAAGCAAATTTGTTGCATAGCATATATCAGGTTTGGTGTTCACTATATACATCAATGATCCAATCAACTGTCAGTGCACATGTGGATCAATATCATCTGAATCATCATCAATTATTTTATTTAAATCTATCACCATTGGGGTAGATATGGATTTTCATTTTGTCATATTGAACTTCTTTAAAATCCTCACTGTATATTTTCCTTGACTCAGGAAAAATTTCATTGGTCCTCTGTCATACTTCTTTTCCCAAGAAGTAGTGCATCATACCTAGATCCTTTATCTCGAAATCAGAAGTAAAATCTTGCTTGTATCCAACAATAAAGCTTCTGGACTTTCTTCAACCTGTACACATGGGATTTTGCATCCTATATCATGAGTCCTTTTGGTTTCTTGATGTAAACTTCTTCCTCAATATCACCATTGAGAAAGGCTATCTTTACATTCATCTGATGTAGTTTCCAACTCATGGATGATAGTTGGAAGTGTATCAGAATACTGGGTCAAATGTCTCATCATAGACAACTCCCTTTGTTTTTGGGAATTTTCTGGCTACAAATATCGCTTTATATTTATCAACACTTCCATCAACTGTATGTTCCTCTGCCCCTTGCAGAGTTTGTCAAGTTTAGACATTCCTTTCATGGCCTACTACAAATTTTCTGGGAATATCAACTAGAGAAACCGGATCAATAACTGTTTCCTTTTGAACTGCTTAAAGGGAGAAGGTAATATCTCTTCCTTCTTAACATTTTGTTTGACTCCCTCTGAATCAAGTAACTCCCTCTAAAGTCTAAAGGATGGATGTCTTCTTTTACTTGTTTGCTAGATATTTTATATCTTCATGTTCTCTATTGACTAGCATAATAATCAATCAATAAGGTTTGGACTCTGAGTTAGAACTAGAAAGGGGGAGACATATCATTGATGCAGGACCCAATGTTATCGTTGCTACCACCAAGCTGCAGCCCGGTGAACCAGACGATCTAGAGGAAGGCGAGCACATTTTTCATTCACAGATGTGTGGTGAAGGATACGCCGCTGCACTTCATCGTTGATAGTGGTAACTAGAATAACCTCATCTCAACAGAGGTTTTCAAGCGACACGCCCTTTCGACAATGCCGCACACACAACCCTACACCATTGGATGGCTCCACCAAGAAAGCGACATCCACGTCAGCCAACAATGTCGCCTGTCATATAGAATCAAGCCCTTCAAAGACGAGGTATTGTATGATGTTTCCCCTCTCTAAGTTTGTAATGTTCTTTTGGGCCAACCATATTTATGGAAACGTGATGTTGTATATGAGTCTAGGCTTCACAGTGTTATTATTACTTTGAACAAGAAATTGTACAGGATACCCGAGGCAGTCCCACCCAGTGTTATTTCCTTGATCTCTTCCAAGCAATGAAGAAAGGTCATATCTTAGACAGGGAAGTTTGTCTTCTTTGTGATTCACTCTTAGAATGAGAGAAATATCGCAACCACATCCAGGGTCTCTGCTACCAACCTCTACACACAGCAGAAGCAAGTAGATAAGGTCATGGAATAATACTCAGATATCTTCTCCTCACCTATCAGGGTACCTATACACTATCAAGTCAAGCACCCCATCGATCTGACCCCCGACGCATCGCTCCCCAATGGGCTAGTATATTGCCACTCTCTGTTAGAGAATGAGGATATTAAGTGATAGATCCAAGAACTCCTCCACACGGGGCACATCCACCCTAGATCATCACTGTGTGGGAGCCCAATCATGTTGGTACAGAAGAAAGATGGAAAATGGCGACTCTTCATTGATTACCAGGCCCTGAATAAAATCACAGTCATAAACTAGTACTCGATTCCCCAAATCGAAAACCTCCTTGATCATCTCATGGGGGCCAAATACTTCAGTAAGATTGATCTGAAGTCTAGCTACCACTAGGTCTCGATAGAATATATATATGTATGGAAGATTGCCTTCAAGTCAAAGGAAGGTATTTTTGAATGGTTGGTCATGCCCTTTGGTTTGAAAAATTCTCCAACCACTTTCATGAGGATGATGGATGATATCCTATGACCATTCACCAATAATGTTTTAGTGGTGTATCTGGATGACATCCTCATTTACAACAAGACTTGGGAAGAACACTGGCATCATATTCAACAAGTTCTACACACCTTACGACAACACCATCTCTACGCCAACTTGGAAAAAATCTCCTTCACCATGGACAGGGTTCATTACCTGGGCTAGATCGTTGATCAGCATGGCGTACATGTGGATCGAACAAAAATCCAAGTTATCCTTGACTAGCCAGCCCCAACCACACTCACTGAGCTTCAAAGCTTCTTGGGCCTTGCCAATTTCTACCATAGGTTCGTGTTGGTATTCTCCCATATTGCATGGACCCTAAGCCAAGTAACCAGGGGTGGTGGTAAGGAGAAATTGTGTGGGGTCAGTCCCAACAACAAGCGTTCAATGATTTGAAGCAACGCTTGTGCTCATCCCCATTACTTTAACTACCAGACCTGCAACATCCCTTTGGGATCGAGACAAATTCTTCAGGCTATGTTGTTGGTGATGTTCTCACTCATCATGAACACCCCATGGCCTATCACAGTGAGACACTATCATATGTTGTCCATAATTACCGTACTTACGACAAAGAAATGTACTCCATTGTGCAATATTGCCGCCAGTGGAGACATTACATTCTTGGGAATGAGATAGTCATCCACACTGATCATAAGCCACTGTAGTTCATGCAAACACAAGGCAAATTGCAGAATGACCACCATCAGAATTGGTCCACGTACTTGCAGCAATTCCACCTCAACATCAAGTATAAAATGGGAAGAACCAATCGTGTCATTGATTCCCTCAATAGACCGCCAGTCGGGACACTCACTACGGTGCTAGACTCTTGCATCCATGAGACCTCTGGATGGCCCCAAATCTATGAAACAGACCTTGACTTCGCCACCACCTACCAAATGTTGGGCGCAAATGTAGTTGTTGCTAATTTCCATCTTCAGGACAGGCTAATGTGTTGTCTGTGCCATATCTACATTCCATCAAGCGAGCGAGCGAAGCTGATCTAGGAATCCCACTACAGTCGGGTGGCATGACACTTCGGTATCGAAAAGACAATGGCAATGTTGTAGAAACATTTCTACTATCTGAAACTTTGACAGGAGGTCATCAAGTATATCAGGTTCTGCATTGCCTGCACGATTACCAATTTGACCACTAATAAATTGGGCATGTACACCCCTCTTCCTACTCGTGAAAGGCCATGGGAATCCATATCAATGGAATACATGTCGGGCCTCCTATCCACCAAGAGGGGAAATGAGTGTGTTTTTGTGGTTGTGGATTTATTTTCTAAGATGGCGATTATGGCCGCCTGCAAGAAGAGCATCACAATAGAAGCAACTACCAAGATCTTCTTTGAACGAGTCTAGATACATTTTGGATTCCCACAAACCATTGTCTCAGATTAGGAAAGTCGATTTCTCAGCACATTCTGGTCACTACTGGACACCAAGATCACCAAATCCACGACTTTCCATCCCCAGACAGATGGCCAAACCGAGGTCATAAATCAAATGATCGTGCATATCCCACGCATGTATAATTCCAAGCACCCTCGCACATGGGATGAGAGTCTCCCCTATGTTTAACATAGCTACAACCAAGCCCTACATAGCTCAATTGACCACAACCCCTTTCAGATGGGGTTGGGATTCCAACCATTGGGTCCCATAGATGTTGCACTACCCCTTGCGGTCACCTCGACTGACTCATATCCTACTACAACTGAAGTTGACAAAGCCACCCGGTTCATTGAGAGGATCCAACACATCTGCCAATAGGTTCAGGATATCCTACAGAAGTCCATTGACAAGTACAAGAAGTGCCATGATCAACACCGGGTGCCACACATGTTTCAGGTGGGCGACAAAGTTTTGTTTCATTTTCATAAAGAGCACCTTATAGGACCCCATCGGAAGCTTCGCCCACTCTGTTATGGTCCATACACCATCACCAAGGTTGTGGGTGATAATGATTTCGAGCTCAACATTCCTCCTTTCCTTGGCTTGCACCCAGTTTTCAATGTGGATATGCTTCGACCATATTTCCCACCATTATTGGACACCACACCGATAGCACAACACCTGACACTAACAGATCTCAACCCCGACTACATACAACTTTCATCGAATGATAAGATTGTGGACAAATAGATCAAGGGCACTCACCAAAAAAGGATACAACTTTATTGAGTTTTCAAAGTAGGAAAGCTCCTGCACCAAGGCAAGTGGCTCACCCGGGGCCAAATTCAGTAGAAATTTCCTCATCTGATGGGGGAATTCAATGAAATGTGTTATCACATAAACATGTAAGGGGGTGTTTGGGTGAAAAGAATGACAAGAAGCAGGCTGAAAAACCAACTTATACTAAGTTTTGGTGTGAAGGCGTGCCATTCTAAAGGGTGGGCAGATCTGGATGACCAAAGTTAGCGTGCCTAGATCTACGGTCGAGATTTAATTCTATACCCCCCCCCCCGTTGTTTTGTTTTTAATGGGTGGGGGGGGGGNGCGACTGAGATTGGAGCACCCAAATCTGTGGTTGAGGATTGATTCTAGACCCCCCTTACCATTATGCCTTTAATGAGGGGGGGGGGGGTTCGATATGGGTGGTTTTGAATGTGGGCCCCTTAAAAATCCTTTTACCACTTACCTCCCCTGTTTACTGCCTTCACCTCCTTCTGACATGTGTCTTCCACCCAGCCTCTCTCCTTCCCCATGTCACATCTCTCGCTCTTGCTCCTCCTCTTTCACCCTCACACTCGCTTTTCACTCAATGCCATCCTGGCCCACCTCATCCCTTCTTTCCCTCTCCTTTCCTGACACCTGTACCCCCCTTGCTCTGCATCACCTCCACCTGTGTTGTGTCCCCACTCACCAACCCATCACACTACAACCTCCTCGTCACCTCCTCATGACACTTCACCTCATCGCTCGATGTCCCATCCTCAGCATCCCCTCCACCTGGCCACCTTTGTCCGATCTGCTTACATCATCACCTCGTCAAGACCTCATTCACGACCGACTATCGAGTCCCTCTACGAAGGTCCAACTCAGTTCCATAAGACAGAAAGTGACCCCTGTTTCCTCCAGGTGCCAAGTTTGACTCATGCTAGTTCTGATCCTAAGAAAGCAGTTATTGTAGCAGGTGACGGTGGTTGAAAGTCATCTCCTTCCATAAATAGAAGGTCGAAAATGGATAAGCGTAGAGGTAGGTTGTCAGTCCAACCTGATAGAGATTGCATCTGACAGCCAACTACATGGACAGTCTGACCATCACCTGCATGCGTATCCTAACAGGGAAGCTTGTCAATGCAAAGAATTAAACTCATGTTGTGGTCGCGTCTTCAGCAGCTGATCCAGTTACAAGTATATAGAGGCATTTTTTCCATTTTTGTTAGTGTCGATGGTTGAGCTAGGCTCCCGGATTTTAAAGTTTTGATGAAGCATTGGTTTTACCAGTTATGTATTGGCATTTGAGACATCTTTTTTAATGAAAGTCACCTTCTTGCCATCTCTCTGTAAACTTTGTATTAAGACACTCGAAATTGGAGGATCCAGTTGAGGGTTGAGATGTTGTAGGATGATGTATGGTTGATCATTGTAATGTTTACACCAGTTTTATTCAGTTTTCGATGTTACCTTCCCCTCTCAAACTGAATAGCTAGGAATTGGAGGATCCAGTCAAGCCGTTATAGTAGTATTGTGATGCTCGAAATTGGAAGATCCATTCGAGCCATCACTGTGTTGTTGTAGCTGTGTCAATTCAAAATATTTTAGTGTTTTGTTTTACTTCCCTGAGCTGTTGGAAGTCCAGATTCCCATAGCAGTCTCATTCATCTTCTCACCAAGTCTTCCATCTTCTCACCTTAAATTCAAATTACTAATGAAAGTTATATCAGGACCGCACCTGCTCATGCATACCTGGCCCAGTTTTCTGAGTTAAAACAATATTCTCCTGGGTCTGAATCCATTCGACCACCCCCATTTATTTTCGTGACATATAAAAATGATGGGTATCAGGCTTACTCCTACTGCAATCTAGGAGTGACTTCTGGTGCTAACATTTTTGGCATCATTGCCAAGGACAAAGTTGAAGATTTTCCCAAGGATTTAACGACATTGAGCCTCTGATTTTGAAGGTGCATCAGGCATCAGAGCCCTACCAGATTTCTATCATGCACCTGGTGACTCCATTGTGATGACTCCACTGGGGAGAACCTACTATTTCAATTGTGTCTTCCAGAGGTAGGCATATGAGGTCTACCCCTCTGTTTCCCTTGAAAACACCTGAAGCAGATCCATAGAAGCTTATCAGAAAGGGAAAGGCTCCCAAAGAAGGAGTTTCAACTACTGAACTAGGTATTTCTGATAGTTCTCCTTTCCCTCTGTTAGAAACTCCGATATCTGATTCTCATTTTCCTATCAAAGCTCTTGTTGGAGTTTCTCGCTTGTTAAATTTCAGGAGTGTTCCTATTGAGTTTTCTCCTCTTGGTCTTGGATTAGAGGGAGAGAGATTTGTCACTCCTATTTCCCCTAACGTTGCAGCCTGTTCTAGACCCAGGAATCCATAAGATTTTCCTACCCCATGCTTTACAATCACTTCTCCTCTTACTGTTGCTATTGTTGTGCCAACATAAACCTTTGTTCCCTCTAGCCCAATAACCTTCTCTTCAAATCCTTTGTTTTTTCCTCTTCCTCCTGCAAGCTCAGTTCTAACTTCCCCTGTTCAAACTCCTTCTCCTCCTGGTTTTCCTCCACCTAATATCCCTATGGCAGGTGCTCATCCCCTGTAAACAGAATGGATGCCATAGTGGCTGCAAGGTATGCCCCTCTAGTCCTACCTCAACCAATGAATCCTCTCCCTTCTGGAGATTATTTGAAGTATATGCCTAAGTTCACTGGGGAGGAGGACATAACTGCTGAAGAGCACCTTGCTTCCTTCTGTAGTTATGCAGACAACCTGAACATTGAAAATGAAAATGTTTGAATGAGAGTCTTTGTCCAGAGTCTTGATGGTGAGGTTAGGAAGTGTTTTAGGGGACTGGCCCCTGGATATATTGTTGGGATTGAAGCCCTAGACAATGCCTTCTTGAGACAGTGTGGAGATAAGAAAGACTTTATGTATTATATGATAGAGTTTGGGTCCTTGAAGAGAAAGGAAGGAGAGCTTGTCTCTGAATTCTCCAAAAGATTCAATAAGATGTACAATAAGATACCTGATGAAATAAAACCATCAGAAGCCTCTGAAAAAATCACTTATGCTAGTGCCTTTGACCTTGATTTATGCCTCCTTCTCAGAGAAAGAAGAGATACTTCCTTGGCTAACATGCAAGATGCAACCCTGGAAGTAGAATCCAATGTGTTGGAAGTTAATAAGCTCAGAGGAAAATCTGATAGAGACAAGGGAAGAGGGATATCTGAGGCCTCAACCTCTGGTTCTCCTATAGCTCACCCTCAAGTAGATGAATTGACCAATATGGTAAAGTCTATGGCCGCAGAGATGGAGAAAATTAAAATGGAGGGGAAGAAGACATATAGAAATCCCCAAAACAATGATAACAGAGGAAACTTCAGAAGGCCGAACAACCATGCTCCTCAGATTATGCCAAGGGAACAAAGGAACATAGATAGAGATGACTAGATGATTCAGACCCCTCTCCAAAAAAACCTGATTGATGATGAAGAGAAGGAGGAAGAGGAGTTAGACCATGAAATTCACTGTATTGAAGACACCTCCCCTTTTCCCCATTTGACTCAATCTGCATATGAAGAATCCCTCATGAACAGTCAAATAAATGAGCTGAGTAAAGGGGGGAAAGACAGTAACAGTCCCAATAAGTATAACCTCAGGTCAAAAAAGAAAGAAGGAAAGTCTGACACCCCTGATCAACCTCTCATAGCAGAGAAACCTGTGAAGCCTGAAGAAAACACAACCAAGGAAAAGAAAACTCAGAATCCCTCGCCAATAGCCAAAGACCCTATCCCAGAGGTGAGAAACATTTTGAAGCCCCCTTCTTCCTTTAACTTTGAGCATGAAATCCAAAAAATCAGAATCCCTGTCCCCCTTTCAGAGTTATTTAGACATGAATATTTTAAAAGGTCCCTCTCTAAACTGTTGCAGTCCAAGCCACCTCATCTTTTCATAGAGTTAGTGAATATCCAAGATGAAAATCCCACAATCATCTTAGGCCCTATGGTAGAAGACAAAGAGGATTCATCCCCTTCCTTCTAAATGTCCCTGAACATACATGATAAGGTGCTGCATAATTTCCTGATGGATTCAGGGGCTTCCCATAACCTCATGCCTAAAACAGTTATGGAAGAGCTCGAGCTGGAAGTAACAAAGGCCTATCACAATTTGTACTCCTTCGATTCAAGGAGGGTGCAATGCCTTGGAGTCATAAAAGATCTGGTGGTAACCTTGTTTCATCTTCCCATGAAAAGTGCAGTCAAGAACATTGTGGTAGTTGATGTTCCTCCCAATTTTGGCATGCTATTGTCAAGATCTTGGATTAAAAGGCTTGGGGGAACACTACAAATGGACCTAACATATGCTACCATCCTAGTATTTGGAGGGGAACATAGAAGATTGTATAGAGAAGCTCAACTAGCTTACATTGTTAGTCATGAGGTAGACCCCACCAATCATCCCATCTTTTCCCTTGATATTGATTTGGGGTCCAGCTTGTTGCAGCTCACCAACACCCCTGAGGCTCCTCTTCAACTCAGAAAGCAACCAAATAGCCCCCATGAAGATCCTTCACCACTTACTTCTGTATGGAAAATGTTCTTTGATGGGTCTTCTTCAAAAGATGGTGTTGGCGCTGGGGTAGTTTTTGTTTCCCCTTCTCAGGAAACTATATCTCTGTCATACAAGTTAGAATTTGAGGCTACCAATAATGTGGCAGAATACAAATCTTTCCAAAAAAAAACACTCTGAGCGCTCTACAACCTAGGTTTAGGGTTTAGGCCACACGGTCACAATCTTTGCCCCACTGGGGCTCATGACTCTGAAGGAGGGAGGGCCAAACGACACCTCTTACAGCCAGGCCACAGTGAATGGAATCTTGGGAGAAGGATCAAAATGACCCACCTTCGAGCCTCCTCCAGATCAACGCTCAAAGCTCCTGACGGAAGGATCCTTCAAGGATTGGGAGATGGATATTGACCCAGAAAACACGGCTACACCTGCTACAACATCAATACCATGGCTACCAGGAAAATGCATCCCACAAGCACCACAGGCCCCGAAATACATCATCAACTCACCACGCATAGAGGAACAAAAGCAATATATGAGAGACTACGCCCTAGTAGGAAAATTTCTAGGTCTCTGGCCTTCAGAACAAGACCTGATCAAATGGATACAACACTGGTGGAAGCCAAAAGGACACTATGAAATACAACTGGGATCCAAGGGCTTCTTCACAATCATTCTGCACAACCTCGAGGACCACAACCGCATTTTTGATGGAGGGTCGTATTTCTACAACTCAGAAGGACTCTTCTTAAGATTCTGGACCGAGAAGTTCAGCCCTGAAAAGTAATATTTTGTGCATGCACCAGTATGGATTAGACTATACTCCCTACCCTAGGAATTCTGGCTGGAAGAGGTTCTGGTAGGCATAGGTAACACCATCGAAATCTATGTTAAGTCTTCAGAGGCCACAAAGAAGAGGTGGTACACTTCCTATGCGCCCATCTGCGTATACCTGAATATAGCCAAGTCTCTCCCAGGCTCCATAATCCTAGAATACCATGACGAGGACTGGATCCATACCATCGACTATGAACACATCCCGTTTAGATGTAGGAAATGTCATGAGCACGGACATCTCTTCAGAGAATGCCCCCTCAATGATACACAGAAATAGGGGAACCAAGAGGTCGGCAAAGACAAGGAAGGCTTCACTCAACCAGCAGGAAAGAGAAGACAAGGAGGATGAAAGCAGCCAGCCCAAGTAAGTAAAGATCCTTCCACTAGTAATAAATATGCAATACTACAGGATCAACTAGAGAATCCATCAGTCCCCCAAAACCCCAATGATTTCCATGCGGAAAACACTCCCCAACACATGATCCCATGGAGTCAATGACCAATACAGGAGAAGGACCCAGATAACTCATCTCTAGACCCCGTTGTCAACCAGCAAGACCATTTGGAGGTAGAGGATGGGGACACTGAAATGGATCTAGAAGAGCAAGAATTAGCTGGGGTGGACCTGGAGCACCTCGAACACGCCTATAGACACCAAAAATTGTACACCATACCTCGGGATCAATTACGGAAAGTGCACAAGGTCTTCCTTAACTCTTCAGCTGGATCCACAGCTCGATCTAGCAAGGGTCTAGGCATACAGGGTAATCAGTCAAAGAGCTAGAGAAAAACTCAGAAAGATGAAAAGAAGAGAGGAAGGAAGTCGACAAAAAAGCTCATACAAGAATAGGTCACTTCATGGTGAATTCCGGTCAAATCCACCTTATCTCGGACAGCTTTCCCCCTCTCTCCACCCCCTCATCCTCATGAAGATTATCTCCTGGAATATAAGAGGCCTCAATGGATGTAGCAAGCAAAAAATTCTTCGAGATCTGATCTTGCAAAAAAACTGGATATAATGTTACTTCAGGAAACAAAATGCACCATTGAAGATATCGACAGGCTACTCCCCCTCTGCTGGAAGCAAGGGGAAGCAGTTTCTACTATGGCCACAGGTATAGCTGGAGGATTAGCTATCCTCTGGAACACCAACAAAATGATCATGGAAAACTTTATCACTACCAAATGGTCCATCATTGCAGACTATAGGCTCATTGGTTGCAACAAACTTGGACACCTTACCAATGTCTACGGGCCGACTATCCCCAGGGATAAGCAAGCCTCTCACAGGAACCTAGAGTACCTTTCCACCTTAACTAAGAACAACAGATGGATTATCGGCAGAGACTACAATCTCATTCGCAACCTGGATGAAAAATAAGTGGGATCAAGACGCTTAGATCAGGATTCCAGTGACTTCAATAGCCTCATTGATAACATCAACCTCATTGACCTGGAAACTATCAATGGCGTTCACACCTGGACAAACAGAAGAACCAGAATACATCAAATCACTTGCAGGCTAGATCATTTTCTCATCTATGATTCCCTCATGCTGGAAGGGACAGCTCTGAAAGCAAGCATTCTAGATTTCCATGGCTTGGATCACTGGCCCATTCTGCTATGGCTGGAGGTGCCAGCCACTCTAGGGAAAAAACCCTTCAGGTTTGAACAGTTTTGGCTCAACCACCCAGATTTCCAAGAAAAGATCCATGATTGGTGGAGGGAGGCAGAGGTCCCCCATGGCTCTAAGATGTACAAATTTTAGCAAAGGATAAAGAACCTCAAGAAAAGACTCAAACTTTGAAACAAGCAAACCTTCGGCAACATCTTCGACTCCCAAAAGCAGCTATCAGAACAAATGAGCACGATTCAAAACCAGATCCAGCTTCAAGGGATAACAGATGAGCTTAAAACCCAGGAAGCAAAATTAAATCAATAGCTGGAGGCTAGAAAAAGACAAGAAGAGATTCTGTGGAGACAGAAATCTCGCATCCAATGGCTCAAGGAGTGGGACCGAAACACCAAATTCTTTCACAAAACCACCATTCACCGTCGACATACCAATAGAATTACGCATTTAACCTCCACCAACAGCCAACCTATCCACTCCCATGAAGATCTGGAGAAGACACTGATAGACTATTACAAAGATCTCCTCACGGAACCCCTCCCGAATAGATCTGAGGCCATAGCCAAGGTCATGCAACATGTGCCCTCCCTAGTTACTTCGGAGAAAAAATCATCCCTACTCCGACCCATTTCTAATGAGGAGGTGGATCAGGCGCTTCAGGACACCCCCAAAGGTAAGGCTCCAGGTCCAGATGGCTTCACCAGCGATTTTTTTCACCATTTTTGGTCGATCATCAGGGTAGAGGTGTGGGAAATCATTGAAGACTCTCGATCTTCAGGACAAGTCCTCCAGGATCTCAATGTGACTTTCCTCACCCTCATCCCCAAAGAGGGGCAGGCCTTCCACCCTAAGCAGTTTAGGCCCATCGCACTTTGCAACATCATCTACAAACTCCTAACCAAAGTGATTGCCTGAAGACTCAATCCCATCTTACCAATGATCATCTCTCCGGAGAAATCGGGATATGTCAAAGGCAGACAAATCCTGGACAACGTCATCCTAGCCCATGAAATGATTCACTCTTTGTAGAAGACCTGAATGCCAGGTATGCTACTTAAACTAGACCTCTCTAAAGCGTTTGATAAGTTAAGATGGGACTATATGCGTGAAATGCTCCTTGCCTTTGACTTCGACAAGCTCTGGGTGGATTGGATTCTAAATCTAACCTCCTCGGCTTTTTTTTCCATCCTTATCAATGGAGTTCCCTCCCATCCTTTATCCCCGTCCAAAGGAATCATACAAGGAGACCCTCTTTCCCCTTTCCTCTTCATCATCATGGTCGAGGGTCTCAGTCGCTCCATTCACGCAGCCATAGCAAGCAACCTGCTGACAGGTCTACCTTTGCATGGTATCTCCCCCCCGGTATTGCACAACCAATTTTTGTACGACACTCTGATGATGGGTACCCCTACAACACGAGAAGCTCACTCCCTCCTCTCGATCCTTCAAACCTTCTCTGAAGCCTCAGGACTGGATTGTAACAAAGACAAATCTCACATCTTCTTCTTCAATACGCCTGCTCCGATTCAATGCCATATCTCTGATATCTTGGGCTTCAACCGAAACTCCCTTCCGACCAAATACCTTGGCATCCCCCTGATTGATAGCACCCTTAGAAACACCTCTTGGGAACATCTCCTATCCTCCTTTGCCAAGAGGTTGTCTTCCTGGACCTACAGAGCCATAAACCTCCCTAGTCGCCTCATTCTTCTTCAAGTCGTACTTCAAGCCCTCCCCATCTATACCTTCTCGACGCTTGTTGCCCTAAAGTTTGTCCTCACAACCATAAAATGCTTACAGAGGAACTTCCTCTGGAAAGGCCTTAACACAGGGAAGAAAATAGCGCTGATCAGCTAGGACAAACTTTTCCAACCTAAATCTCAGGGAGGCCTTGGGCTAAGGGACCCCTCTATCATGAATAAATTCCTTGGCACCAAGATCTGGTGGGATTGGTTAAAAAATCCCAAGGATCTCTGGGCTAGTCTCTGGAGAAGGAAATATGCACCCGATATGGTAGAGAAGAACCTAATAAGATGGAATGGGGATAACCCAGGTTCCTTAATCTGGGCAGCAACTAAGCAAAATAGACATCTGGTAACAAATCATGCTTTCTGGGAAATCCGAAATGGGAAAACAACCCTATTTTGGAAAGATTCTCTGCAGCAATGGAAAACTCTAGACCACAAGGACTGGGTTGAGAATATCAACATCCAAGATACACATGCGGGCCTGACAAGAGTCACGGATTACTGGCAAGACAATCCAACAGAGGACACCTGGCGATGCTGACACTTAAATAGGGAGCACCTGAACCTAGAGGCGCACATGGACCTAAGACCATGGTAGGAAGAAATGGCCAAAAGAAAAATCCCCAAACTTATAGGAGAGGATATCCTACGATGGGGATGCTCACCATGGGGCACATTCATCATATGAGAGGCCTATGTCATCAAAACACACTCAAACCCTTTACCCACAGGGAAGGTTTGGAGCAAAATCTGGGGCCTTAAACACTGGCCAAAAATTACTCTCTTCCTCTGGCTCTTCACCCATTCGAGCATTCTCACCTGGGATAACCTCTCAAAAAGAGGTTTTGTTGGCCCGTCTATCTGCATGCTCTGTGGAGAAGAAGCTGAGACCATGAATCATCTCCTCAACACTTGCCCCTACACTGCTCAAGTCTGGGATCAAAGTGCACTAATTATGTGCACCTCAGATCACAAAAGAGACAACATCATTGACACAATCACGGAATGGAGAGACCAAGTGTTTCAATCTCCCCTTCTAAACTGTATTTGGAAACTTCTTCCAAGCTTCATTCTCTGGCAGGTGTGGAAGGAAAGAAATAGAAGGCTCTTCTGGAATTACCACCTCCCATGGCACCACTGTTGGAACCAATGTCGCCTCAACATTTTGGAAACTATCAGCCTTCAGCATTGGACTGAAAAGGATTTGATCAGCACTCCCACAGAACTTATGATCCTCCAATATTGGAAGTCCCCCCCATTTCTTGACTCACCTCCTCCCGTCTCTTCTCCTCCCCCTCCAAGCAGCCCCTCCTCTTGGACCCCCCCCCCCTCAGGCGGCTTCATCAAGCTCAATTTTGATAGGGCCTCCAAAGGCAACCCAGGAGCAGCGGGGATATGGAGTGGTCTTCCGCAATCACCATGGACACATTCTTCTGATTAATGTAGGCTCCCTTGGTCACACTATGAACAATGCAATGGAACTTTGGGGGCTCACCAGAGGACTGCAATTAGTCATTGAGAACAGCTTCACCAAGCTGATTGTAGAAGGCGATTCCCAAATCATTATCAATCTCTTTAGCAG
Source organism: Picea engelmannii (assembly GCA_009831015.1). Lineage (NCBI taxonomy): Eukaryota > Viridiplantae > Streptophyta > Pinopsida > Pinales > Pinaceae > Picea > Picea engelmannii. Next base: position 70,621 of record ML810626.1, on the reverse strand, counting down.
AATCTTAAATGGAGCGGACCCGGAAAGAATCTCACCCAACTCGAGACTCTCACATGGGCTAAAGACTATAGAAAATCTTTTGCAACCCAATTAGGCCTTTTTACCTGCACACATTAGGAAAAAGGTGAACCAAGTAGCAGACGAACTGGATAATCTGGGGACTAATTGGGACAGACCGGATCTCCTGTGCAAAACGTCCCTCAACCCTACACACCCTATTCTCCAACAATGCATTCATAAGGCTACGGTAGTGGACAAACCCTCGGATGGGGTGTTGGTGTGGGCCACATGGTAGAATGAGGAGGAGAGTACAGGCCAATGCGGTAAGGGACCATGTGTTAGGCTCGTGCCAAGCCCCACCGCCTAATCCATGCATTTAATTTCCTTTACGATGTCCACTGCACCATTAACACTGGTGCGCCTGACTCCCATTATTGTCTCCTCCATGGCTTCTCTATTTGTAGGCGCCATTAACCCCTGCATGCATCCTGACCCTCTTATCCCTCAGCCGCCCAGACCTGGCTCACTCTGGTTTCCATCCTTCATGGTGCTCACTGCCTTCGGGCTTCTCCAAGCTCTTCACGTCCATCCGGGACTCTCCTCTCAATTTTGCCTTCCCTGGGAGCTCAGAATGTTGCGACAAAGAGGGAGGCTAAGGAGAGGATCTCCATGGAATCCTCCTCAGCCTCGAGTATTTGTTTCTCCCCCTGGCACACCCTCTACGTACTCCTCACAGCCCGAGCTGGAACCTCTCGCCACCTCCACCCCACCTGCCTCCGGGTTTGAAGGTCTGGTCATCACCGACAGCTTGCTGAGATCTCTCTCACGATTTCCCGTATTTCCTTCGAATTCCCTAGCCAGGGGGCCTTCTTTTGCACTGGCATCCTACCCCTCCTTCCCATCCTTGGAGGTGCCACCCTTTCTTCAGAATGCCCAGCATAGGCTGCACTCTTCCATCGACTCCATCCCAGACTCACAGCTGTAGGACAGCCTGGCCATCCTCTATGGGCTGGTTTTTGAGCTCCGGCAAGGATTGGAGGACCTTCATTTCCGACTACAGCTATTGGATGGGAAGACCTCGGCTCTCCTTCAGATCCTTTCCACCTTCCAGGGGGATTTCCACTCCACTCCAGAAGTCGTGGGAGCAACAGAGTTGCCCCATGCAAAGCCCGTTAATAGGAATGATCAGATGCAATAGCCAAAAGGTGGCAACTTGGTGCAGGCCATGCACAGGGACATGGAGGTTGCGACAGTTATGGCCATCCATGCGCACAATCCATCCGAAGACACTCTGCTAGATGCCAACTGGGAAGGGGGCAACTTGGATGCTGACATGCAAATGGAAGGGAAAGGGACGCCCTTCGAAGAGGAACCTTGGGACGCGACATACCAAGCCACCTGGCTAGGTTATTTGCCAAGTGTCTGACCCCTCTAGGAATCTGATCTTTTCACTAGTTTATTTTCTTAGCTATAGCCTAGTCATATTAGCTCTATTTATCTAAGACAGTTAGACTGTAAAATTGCTAGACTTAGCCGGCTCGCTGAACTGGTTTCCCCTTTCTTGGGGAATTTCGGTAACTACAACATGGTTGTTTTCAAGCTTCTGCAACTCTGGTCTGGATTTTGAAGGCTCTTTATATATAAAATCTCTTACTTACAAAAAAAAAAAAATGGCAGAATACAAAGCTCTTGTTTTGGGCTTAAGGGCTGCAAAGGACACGAGGATTAAAGAAATAGCTATGTTTGGTGATGTTGAGCTGATCATTCAGCAAATCAAAAATGTTTATCAGGCCAAGAACCCTCGGCTTAGGAGTTACAGAAATGAAGCTTGGGACCTCATTGACAGTTTTTTTCTAGCTTTAAATATATCATTTATTCCAAGTGGAGGAAACATTGTGGTTGATTCCCTGGCTACTTCAGCGAGCAATTTCAGAGTCCCTCTACCACCTAAGCTCAAGTATGATACAGAAGTCAAGTACAAGCCCTCCATACCTGATAATGTCAAGCACTGGAAGGTTTTTGAGGATGATCTTGAAATCAAAATATTCCTAGAGACTGTTGAGGAGTTTTCAACATTGCACATTGATCAAGACCCTGCTTCTGAATCCAACCTTTATGCTGACAATCTTTTGAACAAGATTGTTGATCATCATATTGTTCAGCTGCCTAGCAATCACATTCCAAAGGGACTGGTGCCTTTGGAAACGATTTTTTATAGAAATTATGTAGCGATAAGGGGCCAAATCTCAAAAGATAATGTTGATACAACTGAGTGTAACATCAACACAGAGGAGGAGCCAAAGTTTGTCAAATTGTCAAGAAGCTTAAATAGAGAGCAGAGGGATGAGTATGTTAAACTATTGAGGGAATTCGTTGATGTTTTTGCTTGGACCTAGGAAGACCTCAAGACTTATGACACAACTGTCATTGAGCATAAGATTCCCCTGAAGGAGGAGGCCAAGCCATTTAGGCAGAAGCTAAGACAAATCAACCCTATGTTGCTTCCTATCATGGAGAAAGAAGTAAAGAAGTTGTTGGATGCCCAAATCATAGTACCTTTGAGATATTCTGAATGGGTGGAAAATCTGATCCTGGTGAGAAAGAAAAGTGGAGAAATTAGACTTTGTGTTGATTTAAGAAATCTGAATAGAATCTCAAAGAAGGAAAATTACCCCTTGCCAAAGATGGAGCATATCTTACAAAGGGTAATTGGTGCATCAAGGATATCCATGATTGATGGATTTTCTGGCTACAATCAAATATCAATCCTGCCTGAGGACAGATAAAAAACAACCTTCACCACTCCTTGGGGCACATTCATGTATGCCAAAATGCCCTTTGGATTGATGAATGCAGGGGCAACATTTCAGCGAGCCATGGACATAGCTTTCATTGGGGAGAAGGATCAGCTTGTGGTGATATATCTGGATGACATAACAGTCTTTTCTAGATCTCATAAAGAGCATTGTTGTCATCTAAGGAAGGTCTTCTTGAAGGGCAGAAGGTTTGGTCTTTCTTTAAATCCCCAAAAATATTTGTTTGCCATGAAAGAGGGAAATGTTTTGGGGCATATACTATCTATTGAGGGAGTGAGAATTGATCCCAACAGGGTGGAGGTGATCCAAGCCTTATCATTCCCAAGGTCCAAAAAGTACGTTCAGTCTTTCCTGGGGAAGATTAACTTTCTAAGGAGGTTTGTTTCAAATTTTGTTGAGTTGTTGAAGCATATTACAACCATGCTCAGGAAAGGGAATGAAGTAAAATGGATGGTTGAACCGAGGGAATCCTTTGACCAAATCAAAAGGGCATTAACTGAGGCACCTATGCTTATCGGTCTTGATTATTCAAAGGATTTTCTGATTTTCTCCTTTGCTTCATCTGACACAGTGGCAGTTGTTTTACTATAGAAGAATGCAGAAGGGCTAGAGCAGCTTGTTTCATTTTTCAACAGAGCATTGAGAGATGCAGAGGTAAAATATGACATCATGGATAAGAAATCCTATGCATTGGTGAAGGTCCTTAAATATTTCAGAGTCTAAGTTTTGCATCCAAAAATTATTGCATATGTCCCTTCAGATTCTGTGAAGGAAATTCTTATTCAACCTGACATAGACGGGAAGAGGAGAAAATGGATTGCCAAAATCCTTGAGTTTGATCTGGAAGTAAATCCCACCAAGCTAGTTCAAGGTCAAGGTTTGGCCAAGCTATTGGTTAAATCCAATTGTAAATATTTGGGGGTTAACTTCATCAATGATTAATTAGTTGATCAGCAGGCTAAGTTGTTTGACAAAAGTCTTTAGGACAACTTTCCATTAGAAGAATGCACCTGGTATGGGGACATTATATATTTTCTACAAAGGTTAAAGCCTCTTGATGGAATGGGGAAGAGAAAGGAAAGAGATTTAAAACTCAAAGCAATTATATATTGCCTTATTGACCAGGTCTTATATTGGAAAGACCCCCTGGGAGTGCTTCTGAGATGTCTGGATCTACAGGAGGCCCAAAGAATTATGTTTGATTTTCACAGCATCCTATGTGGGGGACATCATTTCTGGAAGACCACAGCCCACAAAATTCTCAGGGTTGGGTACTACTGGCCCACTTTATTCACTGATGTCTGCAGAAATATCAGAGCTTGCATCAAGTGTAAAAAGTTCTTAGGAAAGCAACATCTCAAATCTTTGCCACTGAATCCTGTGGTAGCATCAACACCCTTTCAACAATAGGGATTGGACTTCATTGTGGAGATTCATCCTTCTTCAAGTGGTTATCACAGGTGGATCCTAACTGCAAAAAATTACTTCACCAAATGGATAGAAGCCATCCCCACCAGAAGTGCTTCACACAAGGTAATCATCAGCTTCCTGGAGGATATCATAGCAAGGTTTGATTGTCTAGATAGAATCATTACTGACAATTTTTCATCCTTCAAGTTTGAACCTTTGATCGAGTTCTATGAGCAGTTTGGGATTTCACTTTTTCACTCCACACATTATTATCCCCAAGGCAATGGACTAACAGAGTCTTCTAACAAAAGTCTGATCAAGCTCATTAAAAAATTGTTGGAAGACAACAAGAAGGCCTGGGATTCAAAACTCAAATTCACTCTGTGGGCTGATCGGGTGACAGTAAATCGTTCCCTAGGCATCTCCCCTTTCCAACTTGTTTATGGGACAGAAGTTGTATTTCCTTCTCAGCTAGCTCTACCAGTAGAAAAATTCTTGCAGGAGTGCCAAGGAGAGCCTGATGATATGATCATGAGAATTCATCAACTAATGGAGGTCCAGTAGTCTAGAGAGTAGGTGGTGGACAAAGCTTATGATCATCAACAGAAGGTCAAGCGGGCCTTTCACAAGAAGGCAAGAAAGGAGGAATTTGTGCTGGGAGATCTAGTGCTTAAGTGGGATGCACCCAAGCAAGACATAGGCAAACATAGCAAGTTCGAGGCCCTCTAGATTGGGCCTGTCAAAGTCTCTGAAGTGTTTTTAAACAATACTTACATGTTGCAGGATTTGGAGGGTGATGAAATTTTTGGTGGGCCTGTAAATGGGAATTTTCTGAAGAAGTTATTTATTTGAGCCTTAAGTGGATCTTCTAATTTTGTAAATATTGTTTTCCTGTTCATTTTTCGGTTTCAATAAATGACTCCATATCCCAATAGCAAGGCACTTATGCTGCAGAAAAGTTCTTAGAGCCTTGCAGGGAAGACTCTATCCCCCATGGAGCCTAATGTTATCACATAAACATGTAAGGGGGTGTTTGGGTGAAAAGAATGACAAGAAGCAAGTTGAAAAACCCACTTACACTAAGTTTTGGTGCGAAGGTGTACCATTCTAAAGGGCAGGCAGATCTAGACGACCAGAGTTAGCGTGCCTAGATCTATGGTCGAGGTTTAATTCTGGACCCCCCCTGTTGTTATGATTTTAATTNNNGTCCAATATGAAGGCACGCAGGTTTGAGCGGCTAAGATTTGAGTGCCCAGATCTATGGCTGAGGATTGATCCTGGACCCCCCTTGTTGTTCTTCTTTTAATGAGAGGGGGGGGGGGTCTGATATCGGTGGTTTTGAATGTGGGACCCCTAAATCATTTTACCTCTTACCTCCCCTATTTACTACCTTCACCTCCTTCTGACATGTGTCTTCCACCCAGCCTCTCTCCTTCCCCCTGTCACATCTCTCACTCCTGTTCCTCCCCTCACCCCCTCACACTTGTTTTCCACTCAATGCCATCCTGGCCCACCTCATCCCCTCTTTCACTCTCCTTTCCCAACACCTATAACTGTTGGAAATACTAAAACAACTGAGAGGGGGGGGGGGTGAATCAGTTGTTTATGAGCTTAAACAATTTTATACCTTTTAAATATTATTAATCTTCTTTTAAGTGATCATCAACAACACACAGCATATGGATAGTAAAAGTAAAGACCATCAGTCACACATAATGTACACATAGAGATATATTTTCACGAGGAAACCCATAAAGGGAGAAAACCTCTTCTTCTTCGAAATGATAGGCAATCTTTTTCAGTTCTGTACATCATTTACAATTGAGCACCAACTCAATCTGAGGTTGCTACCTCTGTTTTACAAGCTGCAACTTGTTTGAGAGCACCAACTCTCTGGTTTCTCTAGCACTTACTAGAAGGAAGCACCAACTCCTTGAGTATTCCAGCACCAACTGGATGGAAGCACCAAATTCCTAAATGTTCCAGCACCAACTGGATGGAAGCACCAACTTTCAATTACACAGGCTCCAACCTGTATAACAGAGAAAACTTGTTCTCCCTAGCACCACCCTACCACCCTGGTTTCTCTGGCTACAACCAAATGGAAGCTACAACTCCCTGTGTTCAAGCACCCACTTGAACCTCTGAGGACAACAGTCCTCCCGAGCACCTCCCAACCTCCCTATAATATCAAATAATGAATACACAGACAACTACACAGATAAATCAATTCTTACCAATCTTTCTCTGTATCTGATCTTCAACAAAATGTTCTGCAATTCTTTTCTTCTTCTGTTTATTTAGCAGGTCTTCTTTGCATCAACTTTTTCTGTCATTTTGCTCTGCTTCTGCTCTTTTTTCATTCTTCTCTGCTTCTTCTCTGTTTGTCATTCTGCTCTGCGTTTCATCTCCCTCTACACTTTTGCTCAAATTCATACTATGCCTTTGTTCCTTTTCTTTTTCTTACTGTTTATTCATTTTCACTTCAGAACAGCCAACTCCTCACAATCTGTCTCCTCATCTTTTATGCATACCTTCCTGACGGTTGTACTTTGCCTACCCTCAGTCGAAACAAGAACACCTGTCCTAGCGACTGAAATGCTAACCGATTCGTCATCATCTTAATAGATTCATAACTGAAGCGTTAATGTGTGAAAAAGAACAGCAACCCTCCGATTACAGTCAAGTTATATCCGCATCGTTGGATGACCTTTATTATTCTTGCCTTTTAAATCGGGTTTCGGCATTTCTTTGCCCAATTGTCTCGACACTTGCACATCGCGATCTCCGAAACTCTGAAATGGACTTTATTTAGACTAACTCCTTCTCTTCCGTGACCAAGAGCTGTGACCACAGTTTTATGCTAAAGGGGCTTTCAAGATTTCACATATCACGAATTTGTAATAGAGATTAGATCAACGGTCCAGGTCAGATCTTGTCTCAAAGGTCGCGATTGAATCGCAATATCGCGTATCATGATTTCAGAAGTCTTGTTGCATTTTTTCACTTGCCATTCCATGTTGCGATCCCTGAAACTATGACATGGTATAGAATCAACGATCTAGATCAAAGCCTGATCTGACGGCTCAGATTACATCGCGATTTCGCATATTGTGAAATCGGCACTCCTGATGTCAAGTGACTTTGTCATTTCAAAGTTCCAATCCTCGATGTCGATGCACCCCTTTCCATGCACTAGCCCTGCTGGCTATAGGCCTTGGCCCATATGACTGTCAACACATGACCTCGGTCAAACCTTTCATCGGGGTTTCGGCATTTTCGATGTCACCATGCACATGCTTACAGAATTCCTGATCCTCCGATCCCCGATTCTCCGATGAAGGAAATCAACGGTCCATATCTCATGCTTGATTTAACGGCTGCGATCAAATCGCGAAATCGCATATCGCATTTTTTGTCAAGTGAATTGGAAATTTCAAAGTCTCGATCCTCGATTCTCCGATGAAGCCACCTGTCGAGATTCTCTCGGTGGCGCCCGATCGCTGCCACGATTATCTCCCTCGCAACTTCTGCAGATATGACGGTTGACGGGTGTCTGCTTCCGATCTGACGACTCAGATCCTCTCTTCGACAAGGGTTGTAAACTACAGTCCAGATTCATCTTGGATTCAACGGTTACGATTGAACCGTGATCTTGTTGCAACCTGTCTGATACAAATCCATCAATGACAACAACCATTCGTTGTCTGCAAATTTGCCATCAATGACAACAACTCTCAACACGCATTCGGTGCTTGTTCAATATCTGCCAACAATAACCCCCCTTTCTCTGCATCACCTCCACCTGTGTTGTGTCCCCACTCGCTGACCCAACACACTGCAGCCTCCTCGTCACCTCCTCATGACACTTGACATCATCGCCCAATATCCCAGCCTCAACGTCCCCTCCACCTGGCCACCTTTGTACGATCTGCTCGCGCCATCACCTCATCAGGACCTCGTTCACAATCGACTGTCGAGTCCCTCTGTGAAGGTCCAGATCAGTTCTAGAAGGCAGAAAGTGACCCCTGTGTCCTCTAGGTGCCAAGTTTGACTCACACTAGTTCTGATCCCAAGAAAGAAGTTATTGAAGCAGATGGTGCTGGTTGAATGTCATCTCCTTCCATAAATAGAAGGTCGGAAAGGGATAAGCGCAGAGGTAGACTGTAAGTCCATCTTGACAAAGATTGTGTCTGACAACCAACTACATGGGCAGTCTGACCATCGTCTGCATGCACAGCTTGACAAGGAATCTCATCAACACAAAGCATTAAACTCATGTTGTGGTCACGTCTTTAGTAGCTGAGCCAGTTCCAAGTATATAGAGACATTTTTGTCATTTTTTTTTAGTGTCGATGGTTGAGCTAGGCCCCCGCATTGTAAAGTTTTGATGAAGCATTGGTTTTCCCGGTTATGTATTGGCATTTGAGACATATTGTTTAATGAAAGTCATCTTCTTTCCATCTCTATGTAAAATATGTATTAAGATACTTAGAATTGGAGGATCCAGTCGAGGGTTGAGATGTTGTAGGATGATTTATGTTTGATCACTGCAATGTTTACACCAATTTTAGTCAGTTTCTGGTGTTACCTTTCCCTCTCACATTGAATATCTTGGAATTGGAGGATCCATCCAAGATGTTACAGTAGTATTGTGATGCTCGGAATTGGAATACCCATTCGATCCATCACTGTGTTGTTGTAGCTGTGCCAGTTCGACATATTTCAGTGTTCTATTTTTCTTCCCCGAGCTGCTAGAAGGTTGGATGCCCATAGAAGTCTCGTTCATCTTGTCACCAAGTCTTCCATCTGCTCACCTTAAATTCAACTTACTGACAGAAGTTAGATCAGGACCTCACATGCTCGTGCATGCTTGGCCCAGTTTTCTAAGTTAAAACGATATTCTTCTGGGTCTACATCCATTCGACCACCCACATTTATTTTCGTGACATATAAAACTGATGGCTATCAGGATTACTCCTACTGCAATCCAGGAGTGACTTCTGGTGCTAACACAATGGACACCATTTCTTCCTAAGGGGTGAGGATTGATCCAAATGGAATTATGTGGCCTCCCACCTATTCCAACTGGCTCATTTTGGCAGTTTTTCAGTTTGGCAGTTTTTTCCCTAGTTTTCGCATCCCTGACTTGTGGGGCCATTTTGAGGCCCTAAACAACGTTTTTTATGGATCTCCACAGTCGGAATGACCTTTGATATATAAAAAAAAAAATGTGTAGTCCTCATATATACCTTTCCAATGGGATATTGTGCGCCTAAAACGAAGATCGTATGCAAAAGTTACGACCCCGGGAAGTTGATGTACTTACTTACCCAAATGGGGCCCACATGACTTTTGGCGCTTCATCTCCCAGGGTTAGGTGTTTTTGGATGTCTATGGTTTTTGACATTCCCGTTTATTGTAAAAAGTCCTTCAAAGCCTCATTGTAATAATATTCTTGTGAATGAGCGCAACCATCACATCTCTTCTCAGAGATAAGCTGCCACCATTATAGCAAGCTTGTTTCTGTTGCATTTTACAGTTTCATCTTATTTCCTTATTGAATAGAAACCAATTTTACTATATATATGTTATTCTGTGTTAAGCATCTTTTGATAATAATCTGTATTCATTTTGTTCTGCAAATATATTCTGGATCATATATTCCCCCCTTGGATCATAACAACCTTCAATTGTGAAAAGGTTTTGGATCTTCTAGAATGTTCTTATAAAATCCACTATGTGGCTAGCCCCACATGTCTAAGTAATGGAGGCTAACGTGGAATTTACTTGCACCACGGTGATCAATATGGTAGGTCAACTTGAAGGAGGCATAACTTTCTCATACAAACTCCGATTGATGAATGGTATGCGTAGTTGGAAAGACATCAATGCGTAGAATTTAGAATATTCTTTTACAATAAAGTTTGGAAAAAAAAAAGGTCATTTTATGCCTCAAAATGGATCCGAAATAATTTTGACTATTTTTTGGACCCAAATTTGGACCAGCAACTGAAATATCCCTCGAAGCTAATTCCTCCAATTTTTCCACCCCAAAAGTAGTGAGATAGATGAAAAATAATATAATGATCCAATATAGAACATACCTCCCCATTTAGGGATGCTTTTGGTCCCCAAAATATTTACTGAATGAGGTGAGGAAAAGTTTCCTCTACCTTCTCCCTGAAGTACCATTTTTGTTTGCATTGAATTTGTCCTTTCAACTCAATCTTCCAAAGGTCATGATGCCTCTGTATTGTTGTTCTGGACCACTTTTGCAAAAATGTGTCTTTTGTCAACTCCGCCTGAGCATCTGGTGTTAAATCCTCTATGGAAGGTAGGACCTTCTCCTCCTCCTGATCCAACATGGAAGGTTCATAGAGTTTGAGATTCTCCACATTCACTACTAAGTAAATGCACATGTATGGGGGTAGACCGAGTCTGTAGGCATTATCTCCCACCTTTTATAATACCTCAAAAGGACCATACCACAAATCCTTGATATTATTACCAGGACCCTATAGTCTTTCCTTATTCAGTTGTAACCATACTTTGTCTCCCACTTTAAATGTTTTATCTGTTATGTGCTAGTCATGTCTAGCCTTGTACTTTTCTTGTGACTTCTTTAATGTCTCCTATAATTGCAAATGGACCTGTCTAATCTTCTCAAAAAAAATTATTCCTTTAGTGCATCTCCTATGAGGTCCTCCCTTAGTCCTCCTTGGTTTCCATATACAACATCTAAGGGTGAAGGTGGAAAATATCCAAAACAAGTTTCAAAAGGGGACTTACCAGTAGAAGTGTGGACTGCTCTATTATAAGATTGTTGTATACAGATCAATTTTTCATCCTAGGATTCATATGCTTATGATTGTAACCCCTCAAAAGCTGCACCAAATTCATGTTGACTACTTATGTCTGCCCACTTGTCTGTGGATGGAATGTTGTATACATTTTCAACTTAGTGTCCATTTTATCCTACAACGTAGTCCAAAATTCACTGAGAAGTATGGTATCCCTATCTGAGATGATGCTCCTTGGTATCCCAAAGTGCACCTAGACCTATTCAAAGAACTCATTTGTTTCTTCTTGTCCAGTGATGGTGTTTTTACAAGGCATGAGAATGCACATTTTGTTGAACCTGCCAACTACCAAAAATAGATAGTCATGTCCCTTCCTGGTTGTTGGTAAAACTCCCACAAAATCCATGGAAATGATTTCCCAAGGTCGAGTGGGTATAGGTAAGGGATGGTATAGACCTTGCTTCCTGTTGTTGGGATTACTAGTACAACAAAGTATACATCCTCTAATATATTGTGCTACATCTTATTGCATTTTGGGCCAATACACATATCTCTGTAAGTTAGCCATTATCTTCCCAACACCAAAATGTCCTGCAACCTTGGAGGTGTAAGCCTCTATGATAAGTTGTAATTGTTCGCCTTTAGGAACACAAAGATTTTCGAGCTTGTAGAGTAAACTATTCTGGAAATGATAGTCAATCTTTCCATCACCTTCTTCTATATGAATTTGGCCTTGTAGCTCATAAACCACCTCCTTGAAGTCCTCATCTTCTGTGTATGCCTCTTTGTATGCATCATGGGTAAAAGGCTCCATGTGCATTAGAGTTTACAAATATGTAATCTTAGATGTGGGTGGATGTGAAAGCATCTCTGCCAAATTATTTATGCTACCCTTCTTATACTTTATGACTAAATGGAATTGCAGTAAAAACCCCATCCACTTGTAATGTCTAGTTTTTTGTAGCTTACTCCAAGCTTGCAAATACTATAGTGGTTGGGGATCTGTGTGGATGATGGTATCCTTTCCCATTAGATAGTGTTTCTACTTTTTGAAATCTTATACCAAGGCATAAACATCCTTTTCATAGGTAGGGTATTTGATAACTTCCCCATGAAATACTTCAGAATGATAACAGACATGCCTTCCTCCTTGCATCAATAATATTCCCATGGAATAACCACTTGCATTTGTCTCCACTTCGAAATACTTCTGCAAGTTTGGTAGTGTGAGCATTGGTGCTTGACTGATCTTTGTTTTTAGCTAATCAAAGAACTTCTATTAATTCTTCCACCACTAGAAACTCTTACCACTGGTTATTATGGCATGGAGTGGTGCAATTACCATTGAAAATGAAGCTATGAACTTCCACAAGTATTGCGATGCCCAAAAAAAACTCCTAACTTCAGTGAAATTTGTAGGAAATGACCATTTCATGATGGTATCCATCTTTGAGGGATCTATCTTGAGCTCCTTTCCACTAATCACATACCCCAAATACACCAAACAATGCTGAGAAAACTCACATTTCTTGAGATTTTCCAACAACTGGTGCTTTTTCAGAGTCTCTAACACCTGCATAAGATGTGAAATACGCTCCTTCCAGGTAGCAATATAAACCAATATATCATCCAAATAGACAATAACAAATGAATCTAGATAAGGGCGTAAAACATCATTCATTAGTCTCATAAATGTAGTCGGTGCATTGCACAAACTAAAAGGAATAACAAACCACTCATACAAACCTTTCCTTGTATTGAAGGTAGTTTTCTAGGTATCTTCTTCTTTGACTCGTACCTTGTGATATCCTGATTTCAAATCTAGCTTAGTGAAGTACTTGTCATGTTGCAATTGGTCCAATAGATCATCGATTCTTGGCAGGGGGTATCGATTCTTCAGTGTAATCTTGTTCAATTCACTGCAATCAATACACATTCTCCAAATCCCATCCTTCTTGGGCACAATTATGATGGGTGAACCACAAGGTGTGGTACTCGGTCGAATTACACCCTACTCCAACAACAATTGAAATTACATATGCACTTCATTCACTTCTAGAACAGGCTATCTATACATCCCAATATTCAGAAATGGGGATTCTGGAAACAACTGTATTTCGTGCTCCACTTCCCTCTTGGGTGGTATCCCTTTAGGATATTGGAACACTCCTATGTATTTCTATATCAAATCCTTCAAATATTGTTTTTTCTCTTTAGTACACCCCTCCAAGGATGCCTTCACTCTCATTGACTCATCATCAGATTGATTTTCTCTTAAGAAAAGTAAAACATATTCCTTACTAGAATTAATCAACTTCTTGGCTTGATTGGCACTTACCAATGAGATATTTGACTTGTATTTATGCACATTGATGATGTAGGGCTTCCCATACTTGATCACTCGGTATTGGTTGGCTCTCCACATGAATATTTCATCCCTCATATACATGTAAATGCTTCCAAACACTACTCCACATACATCAATGGGTACTACATCCAATTTCACTTCATCAATAAAATCAACACTTATAACAAATTTAATCTTACAATGTTTTGTTACCTTTATCTCTGCATCATTTTTTACCCAAACTAGTGGATAGGGGACAGGATGATTATGAACCTCCAATCCAAGTTTGTTGACCAGATCCATTGTTATGATATTAGCCTATGAACCAAAGTTGAACATAACATCTATCTTTCTCTTCTTGACCTGAATCTTGATGTGGAAGAGCTTGGTAATCTCCTTCTCTTCGTGGTGATGAAGGATACTCAGATTCACCTCCTTTTGAATATATGTTCATACAATATTTTAATCAACATCTAAGCTACTTTCAACCTGATTTCTTGAATATTTGTCTAGAAGGTTATTTTTATTTCCATCCTTGTGATTCTTTAGGTTCAACTCTGGATGTAGTTTCCAACATTTTTCCTCGGTGTGACCATCAATGTTGCAATGATTTCAATGGTTGATGAAATATTTACTTTGTTGTGCAGTGGTTGCTATCTTCTTATCTTTCCCCCCTTTCCACTTATTTTTCCCCTCCTTGGAATCTTCTTGGTGCTCTTTCTTATTTGAACCACTTGGCTTCCCTTTCTTTTGGCCTATGTTTTCCAGGTACTGTGATTATACACAAGCCTCATCCACTGTCATTGGCTTGAAGAGCGTCACTTGATTTTGTAGATGACTATGCAAACCCCCTAGATACTTGAGGAGTACATCTGGGTTCTTGGGAGAGATACCAAGCATGATGGCCATCTTTCTAAAACTCAGTGGTGTACTCATGTACACTCTTCCCCTACCTCTTTCGGAAGTAGTGCCACCAGATCCATTGGTCCTCTACATACCTGACAGGGTAGAATTGGGACTTGATGAGGCTTTTAAAGTCCTCCCATATAGTTATCAACATATCATCTCCAGCCTAATTTTTTTCTATGTGGCTTTCCCACCAGGTTAAAGCATGGACCTCTAACTTCAATCTAGCAAATGAAATCTTCTGATCTTCATCTATATGGTGAGTGCTAAAATAATCTTCTAGTTGTTGCAACCAATGATTCAATTTTGATGCATCGATATAATGTTGATATGGATTTATGTCCACTTTCACTTCCATCTTGAATAGGGATTGTGAAGGGTTCATGACACTCGAACTCAACTACTCTTTTTTTAGATTCTTTTCGCGACTCCTTTTCTTCCTGATCTTTTGATTTCCCATCTGATATGTTTCCTGAGTTAAAGCCTCCATCATCTTAAAATGTTATGATCTTTGTTACTAGAGCCACCATGAGGAGGTTCATATTGTGAGTGATGTCGACAACTTGTGCTTCCAACCGCTCAAATATCTCTTATGATGGATCTCAAGGGTTATTATGAACAGATTCATCTGCCATGTCTAGGGTTTCTATGAATTCTCCTTAAGACAATTCTTGGATCCTGCAACTTCCCAAAAATACCCCCAAAAAAAACCTGGCTCTGATACCAATATGACTTGTAAACTACTTTGGATATTCCACTAGAATAGTTTGTCACAACATATCTAATAAAATACTAAAATCTCTACTATTAAGGTTAATTTCCTTTAGATCTCTAGAATATTTAGTTACCGATAAAATAGATACAATGTAGAAAAATAGAGAACATTAAAACACATTCATACCATCCACAAATAAACAAAATATTTGACCTGGGAAACCTAATACATGAGAAAACATAGCTAGAAGGTGAGATTGCTCTGCTCTCTTTTCTTTGGTAAAGAAATGATGCAAGTACAAAGAAAGAGACACTCTCTATGGAGTTTCCTTTGACAAGTGGCTTGTATGGATGCTACATAATCTCTCATCCTCTGTTATGATCACAAAATACCACTCTCATATGTTTTTCTCAGTTATGGAATACGATACAATGCAAAAGAATGGAACCTCCTCTCCTCCTAGTGGCTCGATTTTTAACAAAGCCCGATAGCCATCTAGGGATAGGTTTTTGACTTCCTCAACTTTCAATTGTGATAAATTTTTTAACCTTCTAGACTATTCTTAGAAAATACACTACTTGGATATCCCCACATGTCTAAGTAATGGAGGTTTATGTGGCATCCACTCGCACCATGGTGATCAATATGGTAGGTCAACTTGTGGGGGACATAACTTTCTCATATGAACTCAGATTGACGAACAGTCTACACCGTTGGAAAGGTATAAACGTGTATAGTTTAGAATCTTCCTCCATATTAAGGTTTGTGTTGATATTAAGGTATCCATGGGAGGTATTAACCTCTACATGTAACCTTTGAAGAGAATAGAATATTCGGAGAAGCAAGATAAACCCTAAACAGTTGGTTAATAACCCTAGAAGACAATTTAGCTCAAGAGAATAATTTATATTAAGTTATTATATTCCAAGAGAATAATTCATCCTATTTAAGTGACTTGGAGGTCTATAAATAAAGTTTTATTGAGCTCATTTGCACTCAATCACTCTCACAACTGGATAAGGACTAGTGGTGTTCATGACTGGAGGAGAGTTGCAACTGTAGTAGTAGTGACTTGGTATTTGGTTATGATTTGGAATTTATTCTTGGTACGCTAGCTTTGGAGAGAGATACACTACCTTGGTTGGATATTGGTTCTAGTGATTGATTCAAGAATTATTCTATTTGTCAAGGTTAAGGTGCTCAGGGGTGGCCTTTGTGCATATGGTTGGGTGACAATATAGTGATATTTTCTATGGTGAAATGAGCACACCTATTATTTTAACAAGTTATGGGCCCACACTATCTTCGGAAAATCTAACCACTGGAAGGTAGATTGGGAAATTTTTCTCAGTTGTAGTTGCAGTTGCAATCAGAGTTTTGTTGCAACAACGGAACCCTAACCCTCTTGTTGAGGCACCTTAAGTGAAGCGCTTGACCTAATTCATGTATATCCTAGTGCATCCTGGACAAGCACACCTCTTGGTACTCTCAACAAGCCAAGGCGTCAATTTTGAGGTTTTGGTCAAAGTCAAAGAAGGCATGACTTACTCTATGAATTTAGAAAACAAGTTAGAAGGGGCTTTAAACTTCAGAGCATAGAAGACAAGGATTGGCCTCATCCTTTCCAAGAATAAAGTTCTAGATATTGTGAAAGGAAATATCATGGAACCACAATTTGAAGCAAGAAAAGAGAAGGAACCTCAAAATGTTGCATCACTCGAGAAGTTCAAGAGAGATATGTCATAGGTACAATTCTTTGAATGACATGATTATGGCCACTACAAAAGGAATTGTCCTAAACTAAAAAGGAAGAGAAAATAGAGACATCATGCATTAGCTGCCAATGATGAAGAATCCTCAAAGAAGACAAAGCATGATGAAGAAAATTTCTTTTATTATTCGGCTCTTACTGGAACCATTGAATATGACATGTGGTCGATCGATAGTGGAGCTTCAAGGCATATGACAAGTGATCGTAATAATTTCTCTAGCATGAAGGAAAAGGAGACACCTCATAAAGTAGATCTTGGAGACAATAACTCTTATGAAGTCAAGGGAATTGGAAAAGCTACTATCAAAATGGAATCAGGTAACTCTATCCATCTTAGTAATGTTTTATATGTTCCTGGTTTGAAAAATAATCTAGTATATATTTCTTGTTTAAAAGATAAAGGATATAGAGTATCTTTTGTGGATGGAAAAGTTCTTGTATGGTATAAAGACTCCACGATAGAAAATGCTAGAGTTATTGGAACCTGTGAAGGAATGTTATAGAAACTCCAAGGTCAGAATACTCAAGCCCTAGTACATGAATAAATAAACCCTAGTGAGTTATGGCATATAAGGTATTCTCACCTTTATTATCAAGCCTTTCCATCCCTGAAACAGATGGTTGTAGGCATACCAGAATTGCATTCAGTACATGAAGGTGTTTGCAAAGGATGTTCACTTGAGAAGAACATTAAGAAACCTTTCCCAATATGTGAGAATAGATCCAAAGGGATCTTAGACCTAATACATTCAGAGGTATGTGGACCTATGCTAGTGAAGTCTCTAGGAGGATCTCTTTACTATGTAACATTCATAGATGAATTCTCAAGAAGGACATGGTTGTATCTGCTAAAGACTAAGGATGAAGTATTTAGAAAATTCCAAGAATTCAAGGTTGAAGTAGAGAACCTAACAAATAAGAAGATCAAGACAATAAGATCTGATAATGGAGGATAATACACCTCCAAGGAGCTCGTTACCTTTTGTAAAGAAGCTGGGATTAGGATGGAGCTCATTGTCCCTCACAATCCTCAACAAAATGGTGTGGTGGAAAGAAAGAACATAACCATTGAAGAATTAACCAAGGAAATGATGAATGATCAGAACTTATCTATGTTTCTATGGGGAGATGAAACTATGACAAATTTTTATGTTCAAAATAGAAGTCCACATAGAATATTGAAGAACATGACTCCTGAAGAAGCCTTCTCATGAAATAAAACAAGCATTGAACACTTGATAATATTTGGATGTCCTGTATACATTCATGTTCCCAGGGATAAGATAAAGAAGTTGGAACCCTCAAGAAATAGAGGAATATTCATTAGTTATAGTGAATAATCAAAAACATATAGAATCTATGTTACAGGTCAACAAAAGATTGAAATAAGTAGAGATGTAACTTTTGATGAAAATATTGCATTTAATAATTCTATAGAAGAATCTATAGAATCCAACGAAGAAGAGGAACATGAAGATGCCAAAGAAGAAATTACATTCTCTACAGAACAACCTAATGAAGAACAAGAACCACCACATGAATTTGTGGAACCAACTATTATACCTAAGACAAGAAAAAGACCATCATGGCTTGAAACTGCTTTGCAGGAAGAAAAAAGGCATAAGTCTCCCACTGGTACTTTCAAACAAAGCAAGAAACCCAAAAGGTTCACTAGTTATGTGTCACTCATGAAAATTTTGGTTAATGCAGAACCTCCCACCTTTGAGGAAGCAATTAAGAAGAAAGAATGGAAGGAGGCCATGATGGAAGAATACCAATCCATCATGAATAATGATGTATGAGAAGTTGTGTCGATACCTAAAGAGAAGTCTGTAGTCACTTCAAAGTGGGTCTATAATATAAAGTATGTTGTAGATGGAAGTATTGATAAGTACAAGGTGAGATTTCCAACTAGAGGGTTCTCCCAACATGAGGGAGAAAATTACGATGAGACATTTGCTCCGGTTGCTAGATATACATCTATCTGAGCCATAATATCTCTAGCAACTTCCATGGGTTGGAGTTTAGATCAAATGGATGTAAAGACCACCTTTCTCAATGGAGTGATTGAGGAAGAAGTATATATAGATAAACCTCAAGGTTTTGAGGTACACCCAAAATAAACCCATGTATGTAGATTGAAGAAGGCCTTGTATGGACTCAAGCAAGATCCAAGATCTTGGTATGCACACATTATAGTTATTTGACGAGAGTTGGATTTCCAAGAGTCATGTTGATCCAAATCTCTATTACAAGGTTGTGAAAAATGCACATGTTATTCTATTTTTATATGTTGATGACTTGTTCCTGATAGGTGCAGAACCTCTCATTATTCAGTGTAAGAAGGAGATATTCACTGAATTTGATATGAAGGATCTTGGTCTCATGCACTACTACTTGAGACTATAAGTGTGGCAGAAGCATGGTGAAGTCTTCCTAGGACAAGGGAAGTACTTTGTAAATATCCTTTAGAAGTTTGGGATGATGGATTGCAAATCCATGGAAACTCCCATGGTAACATATTTGAGGAAGTTGAGAGACTCTGATTCTAATCCGATAGACTCATCCCTATACCATTAGTTGATTGGATCCTTGATGTATTTGGTATATAATAGGTCGTACATATGCTTTGTTGTGAACATGTTGAGCCAGTTCCAGGTGGAACCTAGACAAAATCATTGGGTGGTTGCAAAGCATATCTTGAGATATCTTTGTGGG
The DNA here is from genome assembly GCA_009831015.1 of Picea engelmannii. Lineage (NCBI taxonomy): Eukaryota > Viridiplantae > Streptophyta > Pinopsida > Pinales > Pinaceae > Picea > Picea engelmannii. The sequence continues at coordinate 51,135 of ML810626.1, read as the reverse complement.
ACGATAATGTATGGTTTGAAATATTACTCAAACAATGAAGTAAAGTTGCATGGATTTACTGATTTAGATTGGGCAGGAAGTGCGAAAGATAGAAAGAGTACTTCTGGACTATGTTTCAGTTTGGGTTCTGCTATGTTTTGATGGACTAGTAGAAAACAAAAGTCTATTTCACTCAGCACTACAGAAGCAGAATATATTGCATCTTGTGATGCTTGTACGGAAGTAGTGTGGCTTTGTAAGACGGTTTCTAGATTGTTTGATCAGGTGTTGGATTCGACCATGAAATATTGTGATAACTAGAGCTGTGTGAAGCTCTCAAAGAACCCAATGTTCCATGATAGGTCGAAGCACATTGAGATCAAGTATTATTTTCTCTATGATAAAGTCCAGAGGGGAGAAGTGGTTCTCCAGTATATCTCCACTGATGAGAAGAATGCAAATATTTTGAAGAAGCCTATGTCTAAGATAAAGTTTTCATACTTGAGGGCAAGCTAGGGCTCGTGGAGATTTCTCCCTTGGTTGAAAGGGAGGAGATGCATTCCTCGATTGGGAGGGAGCACTGATATGTGGCATCATGGACTATTAGTGAGTTGTGGATCTATATCATGCTAGTACAACTTAGAGATGATCATACATCTTAGAGATGATGCTTGCATCATGCTAGATATGATCATTCTAGTACAAACTCAGATATGATACAAATGGTTGGATTTGTTGATAAAGTGGCCTGAGGAGCATCATGCTAGTACAACTTAGAGGTGGACATACAACTTAAAGATGATTCTTGCATCATGCTAGTTATGTTCATACTAGTACAACTTAGATATGATGCTAGTGAGCCGCATCATGTGAGTACAACTTAGAGGTGGCATGCAACTTAGATATGATGCATTATCATCATGCTAATATGTCTTAGAGATGATGCAGGAGGGATCATGTCATGCTAGATATAATCATGCGAGTACAAATTAGATGTGGCATACAACTTAGATATGATGCATTGGAATCATGCTAGATATGTCATGCTAGTACTACTTAGAGATGATCATACAACTTAGAGGTGACACAATGAGGCACTGATCTACATCATGTGAGTACAACTTAGAGGTGGACATATAACTTAGAGATGATGCATTGGCATCATGCTAGTTATGTTCATGCTAGTACAACTTAGAGATGATGTAGATGATACTACAAATCACACCCATATAGCTTACATATGATGCATTCACATCATGCTAGTACGACTTAGAGGTGATGCAACTGATGACATTGTTGATGTAGAATATGATATGATTTGATCCAAAACCAAAACTCAGGAAACCAACCAATGGTTCTGTGCAAAAGACTAGCAATCAATAAAACCAAATAAATTATGAATAAATTAAAAATATATCATTACTCATACATCTAATCGGCCATGGACTTGATTTAAGTCTCGTTTTCTAACAAAAAATCAATGGCAATAGATATTAATTGTTTTTCTTTATCTAACTAAGTTGTACTAGGTACCTATTCAAAATTCATACCGATGGCCTTGATGGCCTTGATTACATAGCTGAGCAACGAAAAGAATGAACAAAACAAAAGACACGCCCAAGTGTTATAGGAAAGGCCATGGCCGAGCAATATTAAATTGAACGAATTGTGGTTTGTCTCTTCAATGCATTAGCCATGTATTCAACTACATATTTCACCATTGCTTCTTCATAGAGTATGGAAATCGAAGAACACATATGGTGATTATATTAATATAGGTTAAGGTCTCATCATTAACAAAGAGAGTGACATATTAACAAAGATGCGTGATTAGGGTTAGGGTTTAGGATCGCTTGCATAGATTTTTTTTAATGTAACTACGGGAAAACTTGATAGTAGTAGAAAAGATAATGCACATTCATCATATTTGGAAAAGAGCCCCACCCCAAATATGAAATGTTAATGGATCCGAGATTGAAACCAAATATGAAATTATATGAGAGAGTGTAATATCAGTTCAATGTATTTATGAGTAAATTGATTTCAAAACTTAATAGTGGGTATCATGTATAATCATAAATCCAAACCAAACATTTGCTAATTTGTTTACCCTCCATGATTATGTTGCTCCTTTATGCTGTTGGATCTGACACTGAAACCGAATATGAAATTATATGTGAGAGAGTAATATACGTTCAATGTATTTATGAGTAAATCGATTTCAAAAATTAATGGTGGGTATCGTGCATAATCAGAAAGCCAAACCAAACATTGCCCAAACCAAACATTTTCTAACCTATTTGTGCTCCGCAATTAAGCTGCTCCTTTATGTTGTTGCCTTCTTCCAATTGCACGTCTGGTCAGAAATGAAAAGGGAAGAAATACAAACTACTTGGAAGTGATAAATGTAAAATGAGCGGAAGTAAAAAGACACCCATACACAGTGACTGAGCGAGTAAAAACTTAAGCACAGTAAAGGAAATAATTCTCCATAGAGGCACAAAGTGAGCCAGTAAAACCACAAGCTGGTACGCGTAGGCATGCACCAAGTAAAAACGTATAGAGAGAAGGTGGAGCACTCACCCATGGTGCACTAGCATGCAGAGCTAGCAAGTAAAAAAGCACATAGCTGGTAAAGAATGTGGAGAACTCACCTACTGAGCCCCACTTACAGACGAATGGACACGTGGTAAAATGAAGAGGACTACGTTGTGGTAAAAAACCTATATGCACTAAAAAACCAAATCATAGAAAAAAACCTAAAGCTAGTAAAATACCTTGATTTAAAGTGAATCTTCATTGTTATGCTAATCACCTTTATCACCTTTTTTAATGACAAACAAACATCTTTTGTCATGCAAGGAATTTAATGCTTGAAATCACAACCTTTCATTTAATGTGACCACTAAGAATATTTCGAGCATATCAAATCGTGTCCATTAAAACTTCATCTCTGATTAAAAGCCCATTAATTTTGGCAATTTCCAATAGATGTACACCTATCGGCGTAATTGTGGGATAGTCATTCCACGGGCCAACCTCAAAACAGTTTCATCCATCATGCATGCAAATATCTCACTCAACAGGTGCGCAAGTTTGTATATATGGTGCATGGATTACGTGAGACCTTATGGATTGATTTAGAGAAGTAGATAACCGAAAATAAGAGAGGAATTTTAATTTTCATGGATACCACCACATTTAAGTTCAATTTGTTGGTTGTAATCCTTAAATACCCTAAATCACAACCAATCTTCCGGTCGGTGGGCACTCTACATTCCCTTTCTTCCTGAGGTATATTTTCCATGTATTCACAATGTAGTAAAAATAGCAAGGAATTGTTGTCTCCATAAAAATATTCGAACAACGAAGGAAAGCCAACAAAGAGAAGCCAACATTCCAATGATAGAAGCAACAAAAGAACAACCCATTGACTTAAGGGTGTTTTGTTTCGGTTGGCCAATACAATTTAATTACTTCCTCAAATATACGTAAGAATGGCAATGACCAAGAAATCATTACAGAACTGCTTAGTTTAGCAGGATATTTGGTTGAAAGCATGTTTTTCGATGAGATCCCAAGCAAACTCCCCCAACTGGTGAGCGTGTCAAAGATGTGGACACTCTTGGTGGCACGGTAGTGTGTGTGTGTGTGTGTGTGTGTGTGTGTGTGTGTGTGTGTGTGTGTGTGTAACAATAGTGTGACATAAAAGAGTAGGGCACTCGGGATTAGCTATGTTGCATTTGGGCTCTAGAAACCCGTAACATACATTATGCAAAGAAAATCAGAGTTTGTGTTTTGTCCTCAATGCAACTGGATCTAGTAATGCAGATCTGAAGAAAGGGGTAAAAATACAACCTGGAAGAAGATATCCAATGATACCCACAACTATGGCTTGAATTGATTGCAAACCCATGTGGAAACCCAAAATAAAAATGAAGGTAGAATCCTAAGACTTCATGGTCTCATGAGCACTAGGGCATGGGATGGGTGGGTGTGGAAGGAAACAAGAGACGAAGGGCCAAAAGACAAGGGGATGATCCCATCCACACAATCATTGGAGAAATAAAATAACCATGGAGCTATGTTTGCAATAAAGTTCCATGGAAAATGTTTATAAATAAAAATGGGAATTCTTGATGATAGATTGAAATAGGGATGCAATCGCTTGGGAGCTTAATAGAAGACTAACCAAAAGATGAGGTGCACACTTATGATGAGAGACGAAGGAAGAGGCACTATGGTACCCCATCAGGTGATCATTGTTTAAGTGTTGAGATCAAATGCTCAAATTGGAAGAGTGGAAGGAGAAAGAGATCCAGGAACACGTGCATTCAATGGAAACAAAAAAAATGTTGTTGGTGAGCCATCTTATCTATATGGTCTCACCTTAACCCCTACATTGTTGGATCTATAGTTTGATACAAACGTGGGTTGTCCACCCATCCAAACCCTAGTTTGAAATGGTGAAATACAACTGAGCCTCTATTGTGATATGTTGGTCGATTTATTGAACATATATATATACCTTGATTTACATCTCTTGGAGCCATATCAACCCACATATTGTAGATCTATCGCGAAAAAATAAATTGTAACGCTAAACTGTCAAATCATACACTTATATCTTCTCCTTTTTCTAGGTCATAAATAAATGAGATATAAATTTATAATTGAAGCTACCTCTGCAGATGTAACCTAATTGGGAAGGCCCATAGGGCTTGAGGGTTAGAACAAAAGCTCTGATTCCATATGTAATTCCTACCAAATTCTAATAAAACTAAATACATAGTTAAACACCACAAATTGCAACCATTATCTGACAAAGGTCAAGATTACACTACTCAAGATTACAATGATTTATAAGAAGTGGGAGTAGCGTACTTGAATTTGAAGGAATCCACTCAAATGTGACACTTTGATCCTTGATCTCCATGCCACAACAGAGTGTGGGGGATGACTCTCCTCCCAACCAACCCCTTAGTCATCATGATTGAGATCCCCCGAGCCCTCAATCCACTACTATGATAACTCTTATTATCTTTGTCCTCAAATTTCCCAAGCAAAATGAGATGTCATTTTCTCCTTCTTCTCTGTCCTTATATAGAATCCATCCATGGTTAAGAACTCAATCCCTAGGATCCATTATTTATTTATTTATTATATTTTAGGGTTT
>ML810626.1:11089-23485 GCA_009831015.1 Picea engelmannii | reverse complement strand
CACACCATTTTTAACATTAAAATAATCATGAAAAAATGATTAAAATCAATGTTGAAAAAAAAAATTGAAAATAGTTGAAAAATAAACATTTAAAAAAATAATGTGGATACATTATGGATAAGAAGATTTAAAATATCAAAAAACAACAGGGAGGGGGTACTACAGTAGCACAACTTTTCAAAATGAGGTAAAAAAATGTGATCCCCCCAAAAACGACAGAGTTCTCATTAAGTTGGTAACTATGTTTAAAACATTAAATTTTAATGTTGAACCAAGTTAAACCAAATTACTTCTTAATGGTTTTTGCACTAAGTAGTAGTTTAGTGTTGAAAATCGAAATGGTGATCTCAAACACAAACACAACCATACTATTGTCGCACATCATCTTGCTAGTTAAGATCAATATTTTGTTTCCTTTTGTTATATGAAGAACATACATGCCCTTTCTAACTTTTACAAATTGTAATAGGATCAACATTATTTTCTTACTATTCATGTCAACACTACTAGGAATTATTTCATGAGCACTCACATATTTTTACCTATCTTATTATGAGGGCCACTCATAATGAGGCGCAATATGTTGGAATGCCCCAATATCAATCCACTAATAAGCTTACCTTCCATTTTGAGTAAATGCAAATATTGAAGCAATACATATTTTCTTTGGGCCGTTGGCCTTGTAGTCTATTAACCAATGTATTTATCTCAATATTTCATTCTCTTTTGAATCGCTTCTCCCTATTAGGACAATCATCGTCTTCTATCCTTTCTTCAAAATCCCTAGAAGAACACAGTTCAATTCTTATTCATTGACCTTACCATTATCATTATGTCAACTTTAATAGACTTGTTTAGTTATAACAATAACCCATCTATTAATTTCTTCATGCTTCACCTTCCATCATAATTTTGTAAAAACAATGTAATCAAGTTTAGAGAATTGATCACTTTTTCCAATGACATAATAAAGTTTTCATAATGTTAAGCTATGACACTATTTAAAACCAGTATAGATCCATTTTAACTTTGGATCTATTCAACACACAGATTTGAAAAACCAAGTGCTAGTGTCTCAATCCTTAAACATCTATGATTATGATGGATCTATGCTAATTTAATTCTTTTAGGTCATTTTTTTAATGATATTAGAGATTGGATGCCAATTTCTTTTTCCATTTTAGTTTATGCATGTGAAACAAACAAACATTGATACATCTCTTACACCATAATTTCTAAGAGCACGTGTTTCCCTCGATGCAACAATAACAACTTATGTTTCATTAGAGATCAACAATGTTTAACAAACTTCATATGATCAAAATGCCCAATCATTGACATCCCTTTCAAAATCTATGTATGATTAAATTGATGTCTCAAGTACCTTTTCTTTCATGATTTCCTTTTATATATAGTTTGATGAAAAATAATATCTCAATCCAACATCGCCCAATTTTACAATGATCATCCACCATTTTTCTCACCCTATAGTTTCTAAAAAGTCCTGACAGTTAGATGTTCACAAAAATGACTAATCACAACTTTATCAAAAACATATTTCTCCATGTAGATATTTTATATCATAAAAGTTTTTCCTTCATGTAATTGTTTTACATGTTAAAAATATGTTATTTAATTTTCATCGATCACTTTAAACTTTGACAAACACCTTAAAGAGTATATTATTTGAAACAAAATTACTTTGTCAACTAGATTATAAGTTTACACACTTTTATACAATCAATATGAAGTCTAAAACCAAATGTTAAAGATAGATGATACTTTATACATGCTTTAGTCTTAATTAAATACACAATTTATCATTTATAAATATTTGAAATAAAACTAATAATTATATATATATATATATATATATATATATATAAGTATCAGCAATATAAAAATATATATATAAGCATCAACTCATAATCATTGAGTTAATATTTGAAATAAATATATTCATCATATTAAAAACATTAAAAATAAGTATTGTAATTGTTTTTTTTTAAATTGGTATTTGTATTAGAACATTCTTGAAAAAATTACAAACTATCTACGGAGTCTAAACATGCGTGGCAGCCATGCTTATTTGGGAAACCACTGCTGCTACTTCTCCAAAAACAGAGTGCCACTTGTCCTAAAATCAGAGTGAGACATGCAAAAAAAACTATGACACTGTGCAGGGCGAAGTGCTAAAAGCTAAACTAAACAAACCAGGCTTCTCTGCCCCGGATATCTTCCCATGACCATCTAGATAAAAGCATAAGAGAAAAACTTGAAATAAGAAAAACTAAAAACTTGGACCGAGCCTTGGCCCCACGAAGGCTTGGGTCTTCTTCGATTTGCCTCTGTCTCAATTCACAATTGCTTGCCGGAGGTCCTGTAGGAAGGACACCAAATTATCCACATGGCTCCAGCGTTCGACATCCTTCTTCTGCAGTTCGAGAAGTGCAGACTTGACGTCCTCCTAACCCCTAGTGAGGTTGTGCAGTGAAGCCATGATCGCTTCTCGGTCAGCGCATCTATTGCAGGCGAAGCAAAGTGGGGGGGGAGAGCGGTGAGTCAGAAGAGGAGGATGGAAGGGGTGAGGGAGCGGAGGTAGCATCAACACAGTGGCGAGAGGGAGAGGGTGGAGGAGGTGGGTGATGAGGCAGGGAGGGGGGGGGGAGGCACGTAGCCTAGTGAATTCCCAAGGGTGTCAAACCACTCTATTCGACCGCCGTAGGGGTTCGAGAGCGGGGACATGCCGGGGTGGCCTCTCGAAGAAGTTCTGCGGGAGTGGAAGCTAAGATAGGAGCCAAGACGGGGATAGCTTCTCTTTTAGGTGGAGGGTCAGAAAAAGGCGCCTCCCTTCCCTTGGCTACATACCAGGCTGCCCCTCTCATGGACTTGCCTCTCAGACGAGGCATGGCGATGGTTATCGTCGCCCTGGGATGGATAACGCGGAGGAGAAGCAAAAGGGTGAAGTGGCAACCTGAGGTCCGTGTAGTCGAGTGCAGAACGCTCTAGGAGGGATGGAGGAGAATTGGAACCAGGGAAAGCTAGTGAAGGAAATGGTGGAGGAGCAAGTGAGGAATATCGCATCCATGCTCGGCTTTAGGGGCGCCATTGCAGAGAAGAGGATGTGACTATTGAGGCGACCTGCATGGCGCCATGAAGTTTCCCACGCTGCAGAGCTTCCAAATTGTGCGGCAGGCTGGTTGCAAGTGTGATCTGGAGGGTGACGACGATTGCGTTAAATCCATGAGGTGATGGTATCGGGGGGGGATCTGATTACGTGCCAAATGGCTGGCCATCTGACCAGATGACCTCCCCGTGGACTATCCACGATTTATACCTGGTAACACCCAATCCGGGGGCTAAGCATTGTAATTGTTAATATGAGTATAAACATATATAAAAATAAGCATTGCAATTATATATATATATAATTTTAACTTATAATATTAAGTTAATTATAATCTTAACTTTAATCTTGTTATCATTAAACAAATTACAACTTTAATAAAAAAGTATGTATAATAAAAATGATCTAAAATATTAATAAAAGTATTTTCAAATATCTTATGCAATTATAATTAAAACACATATACTACATTGCAGACCAATTACTCCTTCCACATTGTAAAATAAAACAAAATTATTTTATTGTAATAAATTAATTATATATTAGAATTAATATTTTGTAATAAATTAATTATATATTAAAATTAATTACTCTCTTCTCATTCTTAATTTCATTTTCTACTTTTTTGTCAAAAACAAATTTATTGGTTTTTTCATCCATGTCAATGCCAACTCACATTAATGCCATTTTCTACCATTTTTTTAATCAAAATTGATTTAAATTTTCTTCAAACTTAGTATATAGTTGGTCATTAGAATCAAGGTATCAATCGTAGTTGCACTTTCTATAAAGTTTTTTTATTGGATAATAATTTTCTTATGCATTGATGACAACAATGCCAATGCACATTGTCATTCAAGAGATATTTAGAAAGAAACCATTTTAACATTTTAAAGGGATGCTTGTGAAAACTTTCACCACAAATGATCTAAGGAAGATGAAGTACAAAAACATGGCTCACATGATAAGCTTAAGTGTATGGATGGCCAAATTTATAAGGCTTATGGTATATGTTAGAAGGTATTTAGAAATGTGCATATAGGTGAATTTTCATTTACAACTAAAGAAATCAAACATGTTAACAAAATTTTACTTAGTGAAGACTAGAATTGTGCTGTGAGGTAATAGAAATAGTCATTTTTGTGATACTAAGAAAGTAGAGGATGAAAACATTTTTTTAAGTATCTTATGTATGTCTACATTCAATTTCAATTTCAAAATATTTGTAACACTATCAACCTTTCTATCCTATTAACTCATCAAAACTATAGAGATTTAAGAAAATTTCTCACTAACCTTTTTGAACATAGAAATAAAATGTTAAAGCAAACCAATTATTTTCTAATTGTTTTTCTTAGAGTTCAATAAATCAAAGTCTATCTCAATGAATAATGTCAATCATCATCATCATCATATAAAACAAAACATAACATATAATAAAAAAATGTCAATATATCCATGTTAACAAGTGAAAATGTTCAGTGTGAAAATAGCATTGAATGAAAGTTTAATCATCATAGATATGCAAATATTCATTATACATTCATAATCAACACGGAACCATTTCCTAAAAACACGGAACCATTTCCTAAATTGTGAAAATAACATTAAATGAAAGTTTAATCATCACAGATTTGCAAGTATTCATAATACATTCATAATCAACATGGGACCATTTCCTAAATTGCCACATGTTTTTTTAAACTTTGTTAAAAAAAAAATTCAAACTACAATAAAAAAAAATAATAGATGAAAAAAAACACCACATAAATTATTGCATTGTTTTCAATTCAGTATATAACATATCCATGAACTATTTTAATACCTTTTTCTATATCTTCGCTTGCACATGTTATTCCTTTGGTCTCCTTACATTATTACTTATCTTTTCCTCTCACAATGTGATTTGAATGGTTACTTATATCCGTTTTCTTTTCAAATATTGTTTTATCTTTGCAAATTGTTCTATTCTCTTCCTGCTTTTCTTTTCCTCTGTACCTTTTTCTTCAAATTGTGCGAATATGACCTTAGAGAAGAAGCTTATAGTGCAAGTTACAAGTCAGGTGGATTTTCTGAACCATATTTTTAAGACATTCGTGAAGGTTCTAGGGCGATGCTTTCAAATTGTAGGAGAGAATGATAAAATAAGCCATCATACGAAGAAAACGAGCATAACTTAACTAGTTGAATCTGTGTGGTATGATGCTCTTGTGCAATTAACAAAAACAGGAAACCGGAAACAGAAGGGGAAATGTAAATGGAAAGGGTTTCCAGGGATAAGAAATGTGAACCCTTTATGGACATATATGTTAGCATATAAAATTAATTATTAATGTTTAATGTCATGTCAAAGTGAGGAATGGAACAAGAATAGAATGTGGAAGGGATCTCCTGGTCAGGTTTCTGGTAACATAATTGTACGTGCTGCATGTTCTTTTTCTTTCTTTCAGGCCAGAGTGCTTCCTCTATTCTAATTTGGTACAATTCATGTTTCCAGATAGGTGCTGTCTACAAGATGAAAAGGAAAATAAGACATGGATAATTAAACTAAATGCTGCTAATTGTCCTTGATATTTCGCGAAAGACAAGAAGATAACAAAATTTGTGCAATGATTTGTTATTTATTACAAGTCACTTTAAATTATCAGCAGGGTGAAACTACCCTGTTTCAATAAATATCCTGGTGTATCCAACATTATTAACTTCCCTAACAAATGAGGGCTTAAGAGTATATTTACTCCCAACCTTGAATTGGTATAAATATTATACACATGAATAGAGCAGCATGGCTCAGTTGATATATGCCCTGTCTTTTCTTAATTTTAATCTCTCTACAGGAACCATGTTTGTCTACCTGCATTAATATAAGACTTTATTTTCCTGCATCTAAAACTGCAATAGGTGGTATAATGATAGATTCCTATATGTTAGAAAACCTCAGAGAATGGTACACCTTTGTAATCCCAAGCCCTTCATTACTTTTTTCCCATGAGTCAGGATCCTTGAAAATGTTCCTAACTTTGCAACCTGAGGTGATTGTTGAGATTCCTCTCCATCAAAGTCATCTGAATTTTGAGCAGAACCTTTTGACCCTTGAATATGATCCTGGTCGTGCTCATTATCTCCCATGTTTTTTCTCCCTTCCTCGGCAATTTGTCCAGGCTTTTTATCAAAAAGGCCCTTGAATTGCTTTCTTGTTTTTTCTTCAGCTTCCTGTAGTCGATCTTAAAACATAAATTTTTCTAACCTAGAACACTGAGTGAAGCATTTTAATATAAATAATATAAATAAAACATTGGTTTGTTGCACAAAACCCTAATATAAAGACATGCAATGGGAACAATTCCAGCACCTGTTCCTTGCGTCTAAGTTTTGCCAGGGCAGCAGTTACATCAGGCTCCAATGATTTGTCTACATCTATAATCTGAGAAGGAAATAAGAATAGAATCAGTAAAGCAACTCCATTCATTCAATGATGAGAAAAATGTTGTAATTTGTATCTTAAAACACTTGCTACCATTTTGAAGTCTTTGCGCGCTTCATCAAAATCTCCACATGACATATAAGCAATGCCACGTCGATACAAGGCTTTTGCATGACGAGGATTTTCTCCCAATACCTACAATATCATCATTGAGAACTATTGCAGATAATGTGTCTTTTCATAAGAAAATGAAAATAACATACAGGAAATTTTGTTACCTTGAAAACAGAAAACACTCAAAGGTAGATTAAATGTTTTTTTGACAAATGTGAATTATAAGCATAGACCAGGACTATGAATATTTTAGGTGCATTCAGAATGATGTGCCAAATGCTCATATTTTGAACGATACAAATTGGATTTGAAGAGGAAACTAGCAATTATTTCTGCCTGTTCAGTGTTCGGTGTTGGCTTGCAAAGTAGCAGTATTTTTTTATGGCTAGGTGATTGATGTTTTGTGGAAAGTTGTGTTCTTGTCTTGCTGCTCTGATCCTCTATTCATTCTTTAAATCTACCTTACCCAGATAAATTACATAATTATCTTGTAAGTTTTCAGCTAATCATACCTCTCTCTGTAAATAATTGTGCCTCATTCTAACTAATCTTCACAATGTATATCTAATTAGTTGCTAACCTTGTTGAAACACAGTATTGATCTTGCAACCAAACACCAATGGGGAATAAAATCAACCATTGTCATAGAAAAGAAGCAGCTCCAAGATTGTGACTGATCACTGCAGAGATTGCAATTGTAGTGGAAGACGGAAGACCTCACGAGTCACAAATAAGGAACAAAAATGCTTGAAAATTCATGCAGCTTTGACAAGAAGACCATTTGAAAGGGGGGTAAAGACATAATATAATGGAATGTATAATAAACAATGAAGAAACATTGGTACAGCAAGGTGTGAAATTTGTCAAATGTTAAAAGACATTTATAAATGATATATGTAACCAAGTATAGTATGTAACAGACATCAATGTAGAAATGAAAATAAAACCACACATGTCGAGGAATATAAAATATATAAGGGTTATATATACAGGACTAAACTAGACATATGAAGACAATTACATACATAAGATAGGATACCTGTCATAGAATTAGAGCTTATTTTATATCTATGTTACTGGATCTGCTTACAGAGGATCCAGGATTTGCATTTCTGCAGATAGGATCTGTCCTGGATCCACTTGGGATCCATTTCTGATTTGAAATGCCAGAGGGTCTGCTTGGGATCCATTTTTTATTTAGAATGCTGAAGGGTCCATTTGGTAACCGTTTATGGCCTGGGGTAAATGTCAAGCCATGGATCCTTCAAAAAAAAACCCATTGGGAAGAAAAACACAACAAAAACATAAAATAAAAAATAAAATAAGGCAAAGTGTTGGACCCAAAAACCCTAACTTTTTAATATAAAATAGCACATCCCCCCATTCTAAAACACACAAATCTGAGGAGTCTGCATTTTGAGTTTGTAAGAGCAATTTGGAACAAAATGTATTTGGATATCTGAGTTTCTTTGTTTCTGGTTCAGGTTTTTTCTTGAGTAATTTATATATATATATATATATATATATATATATATATATATATATATATATATATATATNTCTTGAGTAATTTATATATATATATATATATATATATATATATATATATATATATATATATATATATAATTTCCCCATATCCAGATTCCAACTTTTCAAAACATCCAGCAATCCATATCTGGATATGTATCCGTTTCCATGCAAGATGGATTTATATTCATACATTTCCTTCAAAGCTTTTCCAGAACTCACAAAATTGACCTCATAGGTCTATATTGGCTGTAAATAAGTTTTTTTCATCAGAATGCATCATTTCCTGGCTAAGAATTTTACACAAAATGGTTCCAGAAAACATGGTAAATGGCTTTGGAAAGTTTCTGAGAGTGGAATTTCTGAGTATGGACTGTGTCCTTTTGATGTTGGAAACATTCTAGAGTAGTTTCCTGGAACATAGCTTTATATCTTTTTGTTTGTTTTGAATGTGAAATATCAGGTCACCTCTTTATACTTTGCCGTGAGAATTGCGTGTAAAATTACTGGGCATGCCTTTCAAATACAAACCCTTGCAATAATTCAAGGCTGGTCAATAAATAAACAGAAAAGGAGTCCTGTGTACCATACCTTATTACATGACTCAAGAGATCTCTTATATTCACCAATTTTCTGATAACATGCTGCCACATTCAAATGCAAGGAGTTCTGCACAAGGAACATCTATATCAATTTTTTATGCTAATCATACATCATAAAATAAAACAACCAAACAGAACAAAGTCAGTGGTCCCTGGACTCATTTGAGTGAGGACATTATTTAGAAATTTCAGCAGACATAATCTGTTCAAGAGTGAGCAAAGAAGTAATTCCTTTTGGCATTAACATTTGGGAACCCCCACAATGATGTGAGACATGGTGAATATGGCACATGCCTTATGGATTGACATTGTACATACTGAGAAGAACAATATTGTTAAAACAAATGACATTACCCTTGTCTGCACAAATATCTTCCCCTCGTCATCATCCTGTGGATTGACATGATTGAAATCCTTCAGCACCTGCAGACACAAAAGGACTTTCACAACCTTGAACAGCTTTGTGCAGTTATTTCAAAACTTATATTTTACATCTTCCACTATAACAAGAAAGAAACTATCAGAGCAATCTCAAGAAAATGGAGGTTAAAAAGGAATTCCAGCTTAATTTCTGATCAAGATGTCATCCATTAGTAGATGCATTCTCAGTAGAATAAATGCATACTCTCTGTGCATGCTTCTCATGGAAATCATGGAGCTTCTCTAAATTAAATTTATGTCATCCAAACAATCACATGTGCAAGAGACCATAAATACAAAGTTAGTCAAAGAATCAAACTAAAAATCAATGACAGATCAACAAGCTCAATGATACTACATGATGCTATGGAAATGAGCAATCATGAAAGTTAGAGTCCAGTGGAAAAACTATAGTCCCAATGAGGCCACATAGGAGGTAGAAGATGCTATGAGAGAATACACCTGGAGTTGTTTCAGCATTGAATAACACCATGGATGTTGTCCTTTCTAAGGGAGAGGAGTGTAGGGCTTGCACCATGTGCACCCTAGAAGAATATTCTTTTCTTTTCCATGGTAATTAACTTTTATTAATCCCCTACTAAGTTACATCTACTTAGTTTGATTGGTTTCCAGGTATGTTGCATTGAAACGGATATGGAGACTGCAGGGGGAAACAGATGCAACACATTTTCAGAAAGGCCGTATAGGATACATTGGAGAAACAACAAACATATATATGCAAAAAAAACATGAGACAAAATATTTAGATTACCATTCAACAATTAGATTTAGAAGCCTAAAGGCTAAAACTTAAAAGAGAGTTATAATTGTAGATCATCATCACTACTAGCTAGTATCATATCACACTATCACTAATGAAGTCTTGGGCCTCATCCAGCCCCCAGCACAGCCAAGAAGGTCAGCCATGCGGCAATAGTGCTCTTTCTTGGTTATGATGTCATAATGTTGAGTCAAGAGATCAAAGAAACAATTTATGTCTGTAATCTGTTAATATTTCCAACTAAATGAATCGTCATTCAAGAGACAAAAATCCAAAATCAGCATACCAAAAATCATCCTCAAACAATCTAGAATCCATGCTCGATGTGCTCCATCAATCTTATATAACTTATTCAACTTCCTTCACCACATTGCATGGGTTATGCCTGTTATCCCCTAGCCTAGGGATAACTAAGGAGATCACGTCTGGAGGCCCACAGATCCTAGACATAGAGTACCGAGAGCCAGACGACTTAAGCATCCCTCTTTTCTTCAGTGCAGTCCACATATGACTAGCAGTAGTATCCATCCCACCATCTTGGTCCTAAAGTAGCAGTGAGTCTTGCTCCATGAGGTAATGAGTCCGGGTATCATGATATGTATCACTCTAATTTTTGAAGCACTTGAACATGTTGTATTGAATCCTTCTTCATTTCATGACGTTTTCTTGGAAATTATGCTCTTTGCCTCGTTCAAACTTGGAAGGGTGACACAGTGCCCTAGTAAGTTGATTTCCCTTTAGGATGGGTTGCTATTGGGTGGATCTTTGAAGACTCATCATCCGTTCCCTCCATACTTACCACTTTCCATCTTTATTCCTTCCATCTCCCCTTTCCTTTTTAGGCATTGGGATTGGCTACACTTGGAAAGGTTGTACCTTACCTCGTGGGAAGAAGGGGCTAAAGGCCCAGAGGGTAAAAGTAGCTGGCAAGAGTTAAAAGCCAAATTTGAAACCTTCGAGATGCTTCACCCAAGGATCCCCGAGAAAGCAGTGAAAAGCTTCTCAGTAAGAAAAGGGGACCCACAAGATAACATAAACGCTCAAGGTACTAGTTGATGGATAGGAGGTCTCATCACGAGCTGGCCTATTATGACCATGGGCATGTAGCAGTATGACATTACCACCTATTTGGTCACCAAACCAGGGTAGTAGCTCTTGGTGGCATAGCCAAGAGAAATGGGGTCTCATTACGAGCCAACCTTCTCATTTCCGTGAAATGTTTGTGGATAACGTTGTCACCTCTGGTCATCAAGCCAGGACAATGGCCCTCAACTATTCCCTTCAAGCACAAGAGCAAAAGAAATAAAGCTAAGAATAAATGGCAACGAATGGGCTAGGAAACAATTGCATCCATGAAAAGGTGCAACTCACCCTCCACAAAGGCACCCACAGATAAGACTCTACATTTCCTTGTTATCACATGCACCCCATGCCCAAATATTTACCCCATGCCACCTCATACACTTACATGACTTGGACTAGACTCCACTTGGAAACACCCGAAACTTAAGAGAGGTTAGACCAATAGGACACCCTGAGACACTCTCCAAACCTAACTTGTCAAATTGCATAACGTATTTGAGCATTTGTTTGGGGTTAAGGGAGGTTTGATGCACATGTTCAGGTAATTTAATTATTAAATGTGATTTACATGCTATGATCCTTGTGACTTATGAACCCTTGTAGGGTGTACTTGTTGTATCTGTAGGATCTTGTCCGGTGGACAGGTACACATGAAGGAATGATTAGCTTGGACCTTCATGGGGCCTCAAAGCCCACAGACGGACGCTGAAACCCTAGCCAGGGGGTAAGAAGAAACTGAAAGCTTGCACCAGACAAAGGAAGGACGTTTCCTTTGGGGGCATTGTAGAAGACCCAGACCTAGGGTTTCATGCTCTTCCCACCTGAACGTTGGCCTTGGAAGGCCTTGGACGTCACCCTAGTAGCTCCATGACGTCACCCAGGGCTAGGGTTTGACATGGAGAGATGTTCAGTTGCAGTTTTGGCACGTGTGGCATGGAGGAGAGCCTTTTAGAGGCCCATCGTTTTGCTAGATGACCTCAACGTTTCATGGATGAGGCCTAACATCACCCTAGGAATGATGACATCACCCTCTTTAGGGTTTTAATTTTGAAAATTTGATTTAATTTTGAATTTTAAGAGCTAGCTAGCTAAGTTCATTTTTGCATCATAACTCATCACACTCAAGTGGTGGACTCAAATTTTCGCCCTCTTTAAGGGTCATTGGCTGAAATAACTAGTGCGCATCTCTTGAGAGAGCTTTATGGTGGTGTATTTTGGCATTTTTCATGGTGGAATGGTCTTCAACTAGGGTTTGACTTGATTATTCTTGGTGAAGTAAGTAGAAAATATGCATTTTTATTCATGTAATGGATGT
>ML810626.1:0-10989 GCA_009831015.1 Picea engelmannii | reverse complement strand
TGTGCGATAACAGGAGCCAACTTTGATACATTGTGACAATCAAAGTTGCATGAACCTTGTATTTCATGACAAGTCAAAGCACATAGAGATCAAATATCATTACATCTGAGACATGGTGCAGAGAGGAGCTATAAATCTCCAGTACATATCCACAGATGAGCAGATAGCGGACATTCTCAGCAAACCTCTGTCTAGAGTGAAGTATGAGTACTTCAGAGACAAGCTTGGTGTGATGGAGAGTGTCCACCCTCGTTGAGAGGGAGGTATGTTGTTTCTCCTCATGTTGGCTAACCCCTCTGTCCAAGGGTTCCCTAGATTAGTCATGTGAGATGACTGAGGGGTAATGCACTGCCGAACCCAATGAGAAAAGAAACATCACATGCATAGTCGTGAGGACTTTGGGAGTAGCTCCGTGCTACTGGATGAGACTATGATTATGGCTGATGGCATGGTAGTAGTTGTGTGCTACTAGCTGATTGTTGCACAGTTATAGAAACCATCGATTATGACTATGGCTGATGGCATGGTAGTAGTTTTGTGCTACTAGTTGATTGTTGCATAGTCATAGGGATTGAAGACTATGATTATGGTTGATGGCATTGTAGTAGTTGTGTGCTACTAGTTGATTGTTTCATAATCGTAGAGACTGTTGGACTGCATGGTGGTAGCTTGTGTAGCTACCAGTTGATTGCAAGATAGAGACCTTGTGTCTTTGGACAGTAGTCGTGTGCTACTACGGTGGATGTATTCCACTGCCAGTGATTGTGTATCACTGGACATTAGTTGTGTGCTACTACGGTGGATATGTTCCACTGGTGGTGGTTATGTACTACTATGGTTTGGCAGCAGATTGGATGGCATTGTAGTAGCTGTGCACTACTAGCTGATTTCCATGGAGACTACTCGACCGCTTGGAAGTAGTGTGCTACTGTTTGATCACAACACAGTTAGGAGGACTATTGTAGTAGCTATGTACTACTGGACTAAGACAGTAGTTATGTACTAATGGACAGTATGGGTACCTGTGTGCTATTGGATGATTGCAGCATAGTCTTGGAGACCGTGACAGACGATTTGAGCTACCAATGGCATGGTAGTAGATGTGTGCTACTAGCTAATTGCAGAGTAGTTAGTGGACTGCTAGATGAAGACATCGTGAAAGATACCTCCCTAGCTAAGAGGGAGTGTTGATGTTTTGGTAGCTGCGAGAGCTACTTTCCCTTCTAGACGACCTTTCTTAGACAAGAAGAAGATTTTGGAAGCAAGAGAACCATTTGAACATATGTGGAAATACCCCAAAAGAGAAGTCGGCCCAGAAGAATAAAGAACAATGAAGTGACACCTTTCCAGAAGAGAAGTCGGCCCAGTAAAGAGGACGGGAAGACTATAAATAGGAGGCATCTTAGCTCATTTGGACACACTCACTCGCACTCTCTCATCCACTCAGAAGGAACGCACAAGTTTGAGGAAGGTGACGCAGCAGCTGCAGTGGCAGAGGTTATTCTTGTTTAGTCTTTGTGGTATCTCTCTCTCTTGTGCGCTACACTTGGTAAACGTGCGCTACCACTGTATGGTGTTGCTGCTGCAACTGGGGGGGTATTTTTGGTTGTACTTGCAGCTAGCCTTTGTGCTAGGGTTTATCTATTGGTTCATTGGTTCATGATTGGACTTGCTTTGTGAACATAACCTATCTAAGAAATGTTGTTGGGTTTTTCCCCCATTTGGGGTTTTTCCAGGATAAATCTCTTGTGTTCTTTTGTCTCTTGTTCCTGCTGCTATTGCTCAGTACATGATATATAAGTTAATGTTAAAGAAGTAAAAGAACATTGGTAACTCTACTGCTCTGTAAATAAAGAAAATCTAACACAAGGCAAGCACCAAGGGATCTCTTCCTGCTTAATCATATTAGAAGGGGAATAGGAACTCTTTGCTTGGGAGGAGGTCTATTTATATTCCATACTTGATGTCCTCTGGATTGTTGATTGTTATTATACTAAGGTCTAGGAGGATGATTTTGAGTTTGACCCCTTTCCCTTTCCGGGATGTTTAACCTATCCATGATCTTGGCTTGGGATTGCAAAATATCAGTTGTGATTTGGTCAATTTTTTTTTGCAAGGGTCATCATTGCATCAGGAATAGGATTGACATTATTCATAACCCTAGGTTTGGTTTCAAAGTTAGCTCTTGGTGCACCAAAAGGTTCTACTGTGGAAGCTAACATATTCTCTTTGATCTTGCTAGCCCACTCTTGAGCTTCTTCAAGGGTCTTTGGGAACTTGTCCCTCAGCACGAAACCAAATTGCCCATCAAAGGCATTGGTGTATTGCAAAAAATTGGCACCATCTCTTGATTTGAGATCATCAGGGATTTGTTCTACAAATCTACCAAACCTTTGGTCAAACTCTTCCATGGATTCATTATCCTTCTTTTTGATCTCATGGAATTGGGTTAGCATTGACCGACCATCCTTTCTTATAGCTCATTTTTTCATAAAAGCATCATGGAAGGCTTGCCAAAACTTAATACTCTTCCTAGGAAGACTATTATACCATGATCTTGCATCTCCTTCTAGAGATATAGAAAAGAGTTTCATGACTATATCCTCACTTTTATTTGGGACAGGATGAATATCGAGTTCTTTGTAAAATGAGGACACATATTCCTTAGCGGTAATGACATTGTTGCCGAAAAACTTCGGTAACCACTTATCAAATTTATCTGGCATGTTATGAGGATAACCTTGAATTCCAAACATGTAAGGTGCCTTGTAGGCATTGATAAGCCATGGTTGCAAAGTCATTGGAGTTACTATTGGAGGATTACAAAAAATAGTTCTTATCACAGGAAAAGTTGGATGAACTCTTCTTCTTTTGTAAACCTTTGGTGGATCAGTGTATCTATGAAAGGCTCTTTGGTTGGAACTTCCAACTCCTGGGTTATCTTGTTGTGGAGTCGCCAAATGAGCACACTAGGTTAGGCTTTGATGTATACTCATCAATGAATGTTGAAGCATAGACTTCAGATTTCCAAGAAGAATGACTCAATTTCCCTCGGCAACGATGCAAAAATCTTACCACACAATCTAACACCTTAGTGCAAAGCCTTCACGAGGTTGCAAGACTAGTGGAAGATCAGAAGATGTCACCATTGTCACCTAGGCAACAACTTCCCTTGTTTTAGTGAAGGAACAAATCCAACACAAGGGAGGCTTCCCTAGTAGCCTCAAGGAATCCTAGGAAAGACACAATCAAGTTTAAGGCCTCTTGTGTAGCTACTTAATCTATCGCCAATGGAATAAGATAATCAAGGTAAGGACAAGGTGGCAAGTTTGTGCGATTTCCAGATTTGAATGGATGAGGATCTAGGTCAATTTGGAAGGTTTATCAAGTCAATTTTAGGCACAAAAGGATCCCCAAACACTACAAAAGAAGAAAAATCTATTTGCTGTTGTAAAACTTGAAAGAAAGATGATAAATCAAAGCAGTAATACAAGTTATGACAGCAGCAATAAATTTAGCCCTTTGAACAAGTAATAAACCAATGAAGAAAAGGGGCTAAGTGATGGATTAAATTAGGGTTTTATCAACCAACAAAATCTGAAATTATAAATGCATATAACAGCCCTAAAACCCTAGACATCCAGCCCTAAAACCCTAGACGTCCAGCCCTAAAGGCTGAAATAACAAATCAGCAATACATTTTAGGGCTTAAAGATGATTACTAAGTCAACAATATGCATGAATATCAAAACGTCCAAGTCTTTTATGGCTGAAAATCAATATATTTCTGTTATAAAACCCTAATCTAACCCTAAAACAATAAAAAGAAGTTGAAATTTATAATTTTGTGATTGACTATTGGGAGAAAGACTAGTGCCTACTATATTTTTGGGCATATGGGGTCAATTAAGGACTCCTTTGAAGAGATGTAAATGGATCTAGGGTGATATCTAGAGTTGTTTACTAGTAACCCTAGAAGATCCTCCTGGTATATTGCTAAGTCTTCAAAGATAATCTAAGGGAAAGTTCTTCACTAGTAACCTTCAAAAAGGTTTGACAAGAAGGGTTTGTTAAAGAAAGATCCAAGAGAATGCACAACCGTAACTAGAGAAGCGTCATTACACTTACATTCATTCATAAACAAAACCACAAGATAATGAGACCACTTACTCAAGAAATCTTTCATCCATCAAAACCCTAGCAATGAACATATATGAAGTAGCAAAAGCATCCACGAGGAATCTTCTCCAAAAAGTCACTCTAACTACCCATCCATAGTGAATTGTATAAGAGAGAAAGAAGTAGTAGACAAGTAGTGATAAATCTCCACAAGTAGCAATGATTTACAAGTGAGAAGTGTTTCTCTTATTTATATGAGAGATCAAGCACCCTTCTCATCCATTAGAAGCCCTAAAAAGATAAAATAATGTCTTTATCTCTCACAAACCCTAGAAATAAGGCCAATAGACATAAAATGCACATGATACAAGAGTGGATAGGTCACTAAGACCCCCAATGATGCCTCTAAGATGAAGTAACAACGCTCTAATGCCAAATGATCCATCATAAATGTGTGCTCAACCTCATACATGTGGCCTCATAAAGTGGACGACTCACTCCAAATGATGTGTAGGAGGGCTTAAAAAGTGAAACATTGCCTTCAAGAGGTGCAACATTTCATCTCCAAGTGGCATATCATCCCCAAGAGGTGTGACATTTCATCAAAAGATGACATCATCATCAAAAGGTGCAACGTCCCATCAAGAGGTTTCAAATCATCATCAAATGTGCAATGTCCTAGCATCAAAGGGTCACATCATACCCCATAGGTGCTAGGGTGTCCCAACAAAGGAGCCATGTCATCAAAAGGCTCAACATCCTCCCAAAAATGTGGAACAACCTCTCTCAAGTGGTTGGACAGCCTCCATCAAGTGTGCTAATAGCCCCTTAATGTCCTCCAAAGGACCAAGGTGTCAATCAAGTATGTGGCCATGTGCAATCCATCATCCAAAGAGGGGCTCTTGTAATCCAATGCACCATCAAAACCAGTGGCATGTACACAAGTCAAATACAACATATAAAGTGAGTCATGTCAATGCAAACTTAAAAGCCACTAGATAGATCACATTAAGTATCCTCTTCAAACTTCACACTAGCTCATAAAGTTATACAATTTTCCAAGTTTAGGCATGGGAGGATCATTATTACCCCCTATTAGGTGTGTTGTTAACTAGGATAAGGAGTATTTCCCAAGAAACCCATCAAGGAATATGTGTAATGGCATGTGGTATGGTTTTGGGGTTTACTTCATGGGTGGTGGTATAGTCATGAAAGGTTATGTATGATAGTCATCCTTCATGAGTGTCTTTGTATGAGGGAGCGCTTAGGAAATGAGTTACCCTTTCCTCAACACTGTGTCTTTCCAAACCCCAATTTGCCTTTTTCTTTATTCATTCAAGCTTTTTTGGTTTTTGACTTTCATTTGCTAAGTCCTTTTGTTAGGTATGCATTCATTGCATAGGACTTGGGGTGATGGCCTCTTAGTGAGGGGGTAGAGTCTCATTCTTTTTTCTTTCTTGACTTTGATTTTCTTTCTTTCTTTCTTTGCTTTGCATTTTGAGTTATAGCATTTTCTCTTGCAATATTTTTTTTATATAAAGATGCATCAACCTCGAGCATTCTAGCTCCTCCTTCTCATGGGATTATGAGGCATGAAACTTTATGGGGGACATAGGACAACCAACCCAAAAGATAGGATAAAAAAGATGGGAGAGATGGAGTGTGTTATGTATGGATTGGGATATGGACATGTCACCCCTATTGAAACCCCCCAGTAGTACAAATTTTCCCAAGGGTGACAACACTTGACTAGTAAATGATGATGATCACCAAGGTGAAACAAGGAAAAAAGTATAAATTCAAAGCATCATGATTCATAATCCAATTCAACCCATGATCACTATTTTCATGCCAAAACATTGAACATTATCACTCAATATGAAGTATTAGAACAAGGTACCTCATGTGTGTGATGCACCATATCACCTAATGTGAGTGAGCTAAGCATATAATGGAAGGCATCTGTGGGAAAATGTTTGTGGAGAATCCATAATGTCATCATCAAAACCATTGTCTGTAATATGGATCATGGAGAAAAAATCTCTTCTAGTTACCCCTAGGTGTGAGGGGGTAACAGGACATATACCAAATCATTAAAACATGGGAAATACAACTTGTAAGAGGGCCATAATAAATTTAATGAGTCTTGAGGGTTACAAATTATAATAATTGTAATTGCTTAGTTAAATTTCCGGCCTATTGTTCTTCTTTCAGTGTATTTTTTGAAACACACACTAGTTGTGCTTGCATCTTGAAGCGCTATAGGTTTGGCTGAGGACCTGACTGGAAAATTTCTGTAAATTTGGTGCTTTGTACTATTTTTTTCCACCAAACATCTACAAAAAAAAAAAAAACTTAAATTACATTTCATTATAGTGAAAATAGGAAATAAAAAAACATAATTCAACTTTCAAATAAAGCACAATTAAAATTTTAAATTATAGTGGCTTACATGGCATCAAAATACTCCTTTCATTGACAACATTGGCAAATCCAAATAGTCTGCTAGCTTCTTGATACATCTCCATGTTGTAATTAGTTGTTTTGCGAGCATCGACATTAGGTACCATCTTGTGAAGACATGTCAGGAGCCTTTCCAATGTCCATCACCTCACCACCGAAATCAAAGTTGCATGAGTAAGCATAGATGGGGTTGAGGAAAAGTGTTGTTGCATGAATGGGTCGATGGAGCATCCCAATCCATCGACTATCAATCAAATCCTAGATCATCATCTATTTATCATATCCGAGGGTACCCTTGCCCACATAATAAGATTGGATAGCTTCTTTGGCCCTATCCATGGCCTCATACAAGTATCCCATTGCAGGATTATTCCCATCAACCAAGCAGAGAACCTTGACCAAAGGTCCATTAACCATGCACATTTCTTGCACTCCTTCCCAGAAGGAATTGGTGTACACTAGTCTAGTGATGGCTCTCCCATTCTATCTTACGCTAAATGCACAATCACACCACTCATCAAAAACAAATATCTGCTTCAGCTCAAACTGACACTAGAGCATACACTGAAGAGAAATGAAGATGCTAACAAAAACTGTGATTGTGGGATGCAACAACTCCCTGTTTCTTGTGAATCTCCTCATGAGCCTAAGAACAAAAGCGTGGTTATATATGAATTTTGTGAAGCTCCTAGCCCGATCAATGACCTCCTTGATGAAGGATATTTTTCCCACATCCTATGGAGTACTTGTGCGCACCTTTTGGAGGATAGTCTCATGGATTCTTTTTCTTGTTTTGGTGGATGCTCATGAAACTAGGGTTTTCTCATGCGTAGCAATTGGCATACTAAGTGTTATATTCCAAGTTTAAGTGTTTTTTCATGGTATATATTGATGTATGTTGTATTAGATGGTTAATAGTTTCATGTTATCTTGTATCTTTGAATGATTCTGTTAGAAACCCTAAGAAAGGATTAAGATTGTTTATCCCCTTCCCTTGCTTGTCCATCATAATTCGTTGAAGCATATAAGATCAAGTTATGGATTAAGATTGTTTATCCACCTAACCTTGCTCTTATTGGTTGAAATCTAGAGTTTATGATTGTATAAACCTTAGGGTTTGACCTCTCTCCATTTGACTTTCTTGTTAGACGCCTTAGAAGAAGTAGGACGACACCTAGGGTTTATGATTGTATAAACCTTAGGGTTTATTTCCTAGAAGTTGAAGCCCAGGCCTATGATGGTATAGTCCTAGGGTTTGATCTTAATGTCTTCTCATGCTCCTAGCCTCCATAAAGGGTTGTTGCATTAATGTTGTTTTCCCAAGGATTGAAGATGGCACTAGTCTCTCTATTGCAAGTGATAACGCTTTAGTTTAAAACTTCTCTCTCAAAGCTTCCAACATTCTTGGTCCCTTGTTATCTATTCATGATGGAGAGTTGCATTATGTAAATGATGAGGATGTAGACCCATTTCAAGATATGTACTGAGACCTACTCTACATTATCATATTAGTAGAGTGATTATTGATCAAGAACTCATTTTTGTATTTACAATTATCCTTTTTGTAAGAGGCATTATGCATCATGATTTCAATCTTTAGATTTACAAATTATCTAATTTGGGAACCCTATTTACCCTTGTGATATACGTAATTACGTATAATAAAGTAACTAGAGAGGTAAGGAATGACACCACTCTATCAAAGTTTACGTATATTTTATCCCAACTACTTCATTAAGTAGTTCATTAGGTCAGTAGATTGGGAAAGCCTATTTTCTTCCCTCAATTACCTTCCCCTGACCTTTACCTTCTCCTTGACCTTGACTTTTAGGGGATTTCAGTTCTAATGTTGTGATTCATGAATGATTTTGATTCTCTGAGTATGTTTTTTTTTTAATTTTAAAAATATTATTATATTTTTTGTACTTGACATATCCTCACTGTATCTAGATCCTAGCTTTTCAAAAATCTAGCAGATCCATATCTATATCCTGGTAACATAGGATTATGATTTCTGTAATCTGAAGCAAGACTTGAAAATGTTAAGGTGACATTTCTCCTTATCAAAATTGGCATTGTTATCGCGCAATCTATACTTGCCTAAAGCCTAAAGGAAAGTAGGCCTAGATTGACGTAACACAGAGGTAGTCCTATCATTGTCACCCCAATAGGATAACTCTTTCTATTTAGGAGAAGAAGAAACTCACTCCAAGGTGTTGATGATTGTAGCTTCATGACACATTCTCCAGATCGTACTCCTTGGGACTGAGTTGAGATAGTTGAGATAGTTGAGATGATCTATGAGAACGCCTATATGATAGGTGAGTCGTACTCCTCTGGATTGAGTTGAGATAACTTGTGTTGGTCTCTTGTCGTGCTCCTCTGGACTGAGTTGAGATGACTTGAGATGGTCTCTTGTCGTACTCCTATGGACTTAGTTGAGTTGACTTGAGATGGCTCTCCAGTCCATACTCCTATGGATTTAGTTGAGTTGATCTCTTTGAGAGTGATGTCCCTTGTGGTTGAGCACATGTGGAATTGTCCCTAGTGGCAGAGCACTAGATGATGTGTGTGAGACCCCTTGCTATATTGTCAAAGAGTAAGACTATTGTGAAACCCTAATTTGTATTGTGAAGGGTACAAGTTGGCCCTACTGTGTAAAGATCATTAATATTGTGTAAAAGATTAATTATATTATTGAGTTGTACAAGTCGGTTCTATTGTGCCAATAGACACATCTATTTGATGAGTTAGGTCATGTATTTATTAGAGAGATACATCTCCATTGTGGATCATATACCATTCACTCAACGCATTCACTTGGTGAGCTGAAATTTAGTGCACACTCTTTTCTATGCGCTAGCTTTCTTGGTCATAGAGCACCCTCTTATGTGCGCTAGGGTTTATGGTGTGAAGGTTCTTCTCTTGGAAATATAGTAAAGGGTTGTAGGGTTTTTCCCTTGTTTGAGAAGGGTTTTCCCAGAATAACTTCTTGTGTCTTATGCATGGTTATTCTTCTTAGGATCTTGGTTTACTACAACTATTGTGTTTTTGCATTGTTTATGGTTCAAGTTCATGCTAAATTGAAAAGAAACTACATGTTCTTGAGAAAACATTAAAAATTCAACATGGTATAAGAGCAGTGTTCTTGAATGAGCCATTGCACAAGCTACTCCAGGAAAAGTCCAAGTTAGCCGTCACCTTCTTGCTGCAACTGCAAAAACGACCCTTATCCATTTCCTTGTCAAGCTAGTTTTAGCACTTTCCCTTGAAGCGTTGGGCCTAAATTCTTCACAGGAAGGTACGGCCTAGTCCAATGCATCACCTGCAACTCTCAGATTGAAAATTGAAGAAGTTTGGATTTTCGGCCCTAGGGTTTCTGCAGATTTCGGTTTTTGCAGGACGTTGGGGAATTTTTGCAGCTCATTGGGGTTCTTTTGACTCTCCAAGGCTTCTTGTTGTCAATCATAAGTCCAACAAAACCTAGGGTTTCTAGCCTAGCCTAACCGTCAGGTTTTCTGAAACTAGGGTTTCTAGCCTAGCCGTTAAGGTTTGTGAAGAATCTGCAAGCCATGAGGAACAAAACTTTGGTGGAAGATAGGCTTGATGGATCAAGCAACTTCAGCTC
This sequence comes from Picea engelmannii, assembly GCA_009831015.1. Taxonomy (NCBI): domain Eukaryota; kingdom Viridiplantae; phylum Streptophyta; class Pinopsida; order Pinales; family Pinaceae; genus Picea; species Picea engelmannii. Next base: position 779 of record ML810626.1, on the reverse strand, counting down.
CTGGAAGTCAAGATTATGCATCACTCTAGAAGAGAGTGACCTATTGAGATTGATAGAAGGAACTCTACCAGCAACAACAACCGATGAAGAGAAGGCTGAATGGAAGATAGATGATGTCAAAGCTAGAAAGATAATCATCTACTCAGTAAGAGATCATCTACTACCTCGCATTTCTACCTTGAAGACAGCCTATCTAATGTATGATACGTTGAAGAAGATGTTTGAGAGCAACAACACTAACATAGCTCTTACAATGAAAGACTTGAAAATGTTAAGGTGACATTTCTCCTTATCAAAATTGGCATTGTTATCGCACAATCTATACTTGCCTAAAGCCTAAAGGAAAGTAGGCCTAGATTGATGTAACACGGAGGTAGTCCTATCATTATCACCCCTATAGGATAACTCTTTCTATTTAGGAGAAGAAGAAACTCACTCGAAGGTGTTGATGATTGTAGCTTCATGAGACATTCTCCAGATCGTACTCCTTTGGATTGAGTTGAGATGATCTATGAGAATGCCTATGTGATAGGTGAGTCGTACTCCTCTAGACTGAGTTGAGATGACTTGTGTTGGTCTCTTGTTGTGCTCCTCTGGACTGAGTTGAGATGACTTGAGATGGTCTCCTGTCGTACACCTATGGACTTAGTTGAGTTGACTTGAGATGGCTCTCCAGTTCGTACTCCTATGGATTTAGTTGAGTTGATCTGTTTGAGAGTGACGTCCCTTGTGGTTGAGCACATGTGGACTTGTCCCTAGTGGCAGAGCACTAGAGGATG
>ML810625.1:81184-113259 GCA_009831015.1 Picea engelmannii | reverse complement strand
AAAACATGGCAGCAATCAAAGATTCTTTGGGATGGCACAAATCCCAAGGCAAATGATGATGTGGCATACTAATTTTGTCATTTTATGAAAAATGACTTTTTGTAATAGGCAGTCTCACATAATTTACTTTTGGCATGTATACATTGTAATTAAGAGGTCAAATTAGATTTGATTTGAATTAAGAGGTCAAATCAGATTTGATTTTATCCCTTTTGGATAAGATTTTCCTTTTAGGATAAGTTTACTTTTTGGTAAAAAGACAAAAACACTTTAGGGTTGGACCACTTGTCACTTTTCCAAAAGTGACAAGTGTCTTATGACCTAACCCTAAGCCTTCACCTCTCTTTTATAAATAAGAGGGATGGCATTGTAAAGGGGAGAGGATGAATATAGTAACAAATCTCTGTTGAAATTTTTCAAAGGTTTTTGTGTGTGTGATACTTGTTAAACTTTAGTTGTTGGACATGTTACTTGTTGGTTAAGGGTTGAGGGGTAGAAGTAAATACTTGTTATGTTATCTATCTACATGAGGGATTGGTTAGCTAGGTGTTTTTTGTTGCTTCCTTGGGTTTAACTTACTTGTTTTCATTTTCTAACAGCTTTGTTTAACTTGTTTGATGTGTTTTACTACAGATTTTCTGAAGTATTCAGTTGTTTTCAGCCTTAGTGGTCAAGATTCCCATGACCCATTAGGACAGCCCTTAAATAAGCCTCCTAGCTTGATGTTCATACTTGTTTTCTTCATTATCCCATTCATGTACATTTTTGTTATTGTTTCCTGCTATTAACCTTGTTGTCCCAAACAGAAAAATTGACCATTTTGGTCAATTCCCCCCCCGAGACAACCATCTTAGTTGGTTGTTACTTATCTTTCATGTGTAAATTTATGTTTCATTTATTTCAATTTTTCATGTATAATCACTAAAATTCCGTTGTTTTCCTACAAGGATATAATCTGGTCACCTACTCTGCTTCTACTAAGCGGTTGGGGACCATCCAAAGACTTATCTGAGGAAAAGGGGTCAGCGGGACAGTGAAGAAAAAACATCAAATCTGATCGGTAAATCCACCCAATCACTCTCATATTCACCTTAAATTCACTAGCACTCATTCTAAAATGTTTGGCACATATACCCATGTTGATATGCTTTGCTTGTGTAGATAGTTTGAGTAGTTTACTTGTAAATTTTTCTGTATAAAAATATGATTTGTACTTTCGTAAATGACCATCACTATTTTGAATTTCGATAAGTAAACTTCCAATCCCCATATAAGGAATCAGTTGGGGCTTTCATGCATATGGAGGCCTTGCCGCTTGCAAAGATCCTAAACCCATTCCTTTGGGTTGAATGGTATAATTGTTTACTTGTAATTAGTTAATTTTGTCATCTTTTCATCGCATATTTCCTCGTACACTAATCTATAGGTGGTTGCCTCTAAAGGGTCATGCAAAAATCAACAAGCTAAAAACACTCAAAAAACCACAAAAACACTTTAAAACAAAGCATGGGTCCACCCCATACACACTCAAAACAAAACCTATACTATTTAGTTATATGCATACACATATTATTTAGTTGTGACATATATGTCACATTCTTATTTACTTGTTTTTGTGTAAAGTTTTTTAGATAGATTTCAATTCATTGACCAGGAGGCACGCTTGTGAAAGCGATATGTGACCTCACCACGTGGATGGCTCGGTCCTTTATTTCAAGCAATTTCAATTTCATAGAATACTAAGTGTCAAAGTCAGGGAGTCTTCATCAAGAGCCCCTCAGAAGTTGTCTAGTTAGTATAAATCAAGTGGTCTTTCTTTAGTACCACATGGTCAAGGATTTGAATAGCTCAACTTGGTTGGAATACTACTCTTCTTGCGTAAGCTCAACTAAAACTCCCTTTAGGGTGGTCATGGGCCTCTTCCTTTTCGTAGGTATCATTTTTCCTTCCAAGCAGCTTTAAGAGCCCGAAAGCGCTAGTGACAAGAAGTGGTTAATCCCTACTTCTAAACTGCATGGGGAACTCTTCAACCTAACCACCATGGTTTGCTAAGACTACTCTTCTTATACTAGTCAGCACAGTTTCGGGATGTGTTTTCATGATCAGGATAACCTTCAAAACAGTATGGTGTCCAAGGCATGTGTTAAATAACTGAAAATTCACCAATAAATTACATTTTAAAGTTAAAACCTTTTGTCAGTCCACCCTTCATCCATGAACAGAAATTGAAGCTGTAAATACTCTCCCAAACATAGTTGTTAACAACTTGTAAAAAGGATTCACATCTTCATTTATAGCTCCCCATTTGATTCGGTAATTTTCCGGGGTCACTCCCTGGGTCACCCCAAGGGGTACCAAGCCATTATGGGCTTGTTTCCCTACCTTAGAAGCTTTGAAAAACTTGTTGTTCACAATTTACATCCATCTAAAAGGACTCGATTGTAGCTTTTAAACTCACATTTCACCCTTTTTTTCACTTTTTCGCTTAAGGCATCCACTGGTCTATTGTCCAGGACCCTGGTTTACCCCGGGAACCCATTCTAGGCCATTTTCTAGGGCTTTAAGGGAGCGAATAGCTCGTTGTTCGCTTTATTTAGTTTTTTGTCCTAAAAATCAGTTATCTTTTTTTCATCCCATTGTCCATAATTTTCACCCCTCAGGCCATTTTGGCCATCCAGGAAGCTAAGGGAGGACAACACCCAGGGTGGGTGGTCCTAAGAAAGACTTCTCATAAGTCTTTCACCTCTCTTTCTTCCCCTTCATTACCGCCTCAGGAAAAGGACCATCTGAGGTGTGGGTAGTCTCTGCCTCGTGCCAAGCTATCAAAGAGGTTGTAACCAGCTTCATAGCCAGATAGGTTGGATCCATCCCAACAGACAGATTTTTCTTATAACAACAAGAAGTGTGCACCAAATTTCAGACTTCCAAGTGAATGCGTTGAGTGAATGAGATATTATCCACAATGGGGATGTATCTCTCTAATAAATACATGACCTAAATCATCAAATAGATGTGTCTATTGGCATAATAGGGTCAACTTGCACAACTCAATAATATAATTAATCGTTTACATAATATTAATTATCTTTACATAGTAGGGCCAACTTGTACCCTTCACAATACAAATTAGGTATTCACAACAGTCTTACTCTTTGAAAATATAGCAAGGGGTCTCACACACATCCTCTAGTGCTCTGCCACTAGGGACAAGTCCAAATGTTCTCAACCACAAGGGATGTCACTCTCAACAAATCAACTCAACTAAATACATAAGAGTATGAACTAGAGAGCCATCTCAAGTCAACTCAACTAATTCCATAGGAGTACGACACAAGACCATCTCAAGTCATCTCAACTCAGTTCAAAGGAGTACGACAGAAGACCAACACAAGTCATCTCAACTCAGTTCAGAGGAGTACGATAGAAGACCAACACAAGTCATCTCAACTCAGTCCAAAGGAGTGCGACTCACCTATTACATAGGCGTTCTCACAGATCATCTCAGCTCAGTCCATAAGAGTACGATCTGGAGAATGTCTCATGAAGCTATAATCATCAACACGAAGGACTTACAAAGGTGAAACAATAGGATAAGGAAGGAGGCATTAGATCATATCCCACCTTAACCACAACTTATTGAACTCCTAATATAGATCGAAGTTGGAAAATTTTTCTTTTGTCAGAGACTTTGTGAAAATGTCTACAACTTGATCGTCGGTTGGGAAAAAGAGCACTTCAATAACTCGATCATGAATGAGATTTTTAATTAAATGCATGTCTATATCGATGTGTTTTCTATACTAATGTTGAACTAGATATTTTGCGAGCTTGGTGGCACTCTAATTGTCGCACCAGAGGGTGGTTGGATACTACTGTTGGAATCCAAACTCTAAAAGTATTTTTCGAAACCATAAGTTTTCTTAACTTGAATTTATTGTTTCTTGGTACTCTGCTTTTGTCGAGGAAAGAGAAATAGCCTATTGTTTCTTACAAGCCCAAAGTGATAGGTCCATAACTAGGGTTGAAAACATAACCTTCAATAGACTTTCTATCATCAGGGTTGCCAACCCAATCTAAATCAATGAAACCAATCAACAAAGGGGTCCCCCATGAACTGTAATGTATCCCAAACTAAATTGTACCTAGGATATATTGAATTACCCTTTTTGTTGATTTCTAATGGATTTCATGGGGTGTTTTCATATACCAGGAAACAAGACGGCCAACAACAAAGGAAATATCAGGATGGGTATGAGTCAAATATCATAGGTTACCAACTAATTGACGATACAAAGTAGCATTGAAATTGGCAGTAGTATAAGTGGTATCAAGTTTGACTCTAGACTGGAAGGGAGAAGGGGTTGGTTTATAAATGTCCATGTGAAAACGACAAAGAAGGTCACATCCATACTTAGACTGGGAAAGAAAAAATCCTTCCTTGGTTTGCAATACTTGGAGACCGAGGAAATAATGCAAATAGCCTAAGTATTTCATTTCAAAATTCTTTTTAAGGCTAGACTTCATATGGGTTAAAAGTTTAGGATCACTACAAGTGAGGATAAGGTCATCGACATAAAGAAAAAGTATTATGATCAGATGGCTTCCTACTTTTTTGGTATAGACATTAGGGTCAGAATGACATCTAGAAAAGTTAGTGTCAAGAAGAAAGTTGTATATTTTTTCATACCAAGCTCAAGAAGATTTCCTAAGACCATAGAGATATTTTTTAAGGCGACATACAAGGCTAGAGTCATTATGGGCATAGCCAAGAGGTTTTTCCATGTATATTTCTTCTTGCAAATCCCCACGCAAAAAGGTGGATTTAACATACATCTAATGGACTTTCCTTTTATGTGAAGTAACAAGGGATAGAACAAAGGGGATGTAATTCATTTTGGCTACAGGGGAAAACTTAGGTTTCATTGTAGTCATTGCCTTCAACTTGAGAGAAACCTTTAGCAACTAATTGGGACTTATGTCTTTCAACACTTCTATGTGATGCATACTCAGTTCTATACACCCATTTACATCTGACAAGTTTTCTTCCTTTCAAAAGAGGTACAAGGTCATCCCAAGAATCGTTTTCCATTAAGGAAAAATATTCTCCATTCATGGTTATGTCCTAATTTGGATGGCTAGAAACTTTTACAAATGTGTCTAAATCATGAGTCTTTGAAACTTGTTCCAAAAGAGAATAGGATCGCTAGAACTATGAATGTGTTTGATGTTGATATGTAGGATTACCGACAAGATCTCCAATTGCTTCTCAAGTTGAATGTCCACCCATCCAAGAAGCAGTGGTGTTGGTGTAGGTTCATGGTCAATGGACTCATTTGGAGGAAGGTGAGAAAGTGGAGGTGGATTTCCATTCTCTCTATCATCATATGAAGAAGAAACCAGAATAGGAACAAAAGATAGCACAAAATTTGAAGATGGATCGTAGGTAGAAGATGGAAGAAGCATCGAAATAGGCTTGCAAGCCAAGAGATTTTCATCAAATTTAACATCTCTTCTAATAATTATTTCATTGGAATGAGGTTGAATAATTCAGTATCCTTCGACATATTTATAATATCCAACAAAAATACACACTGGTAGGCTATAATGCTTTCCTTTTCTCATTAGGAATGTGATCCCATGCTACACTACCAAATACATGGAAGTGGCTTACATATGGCTTAATTTTATTCCATGCTTCTTCCAGTGTTATATTTTTTAACGCCTTTATGAGAGTGTGATTTACTATGCCATTTGCACAGTTCATGGAATTCCACCCAATAATGAGTACTTGATCCCTTATATTGGATCATATAATTAGCTATTCATTTTAATGTGTGATTGTTTCTCTCAGCAACACCATTTTGTTGTGGTGTATATGGAACAATGTGTTGCATTTGAATTCCCTATGTAGTGTAGTAACTTGTAAATTTGTTTTTCACATATTCGCTAGCATTATATGTTCTTAACCTTTGAAGTTGATTTCCATATTGTTGTTCCACAAAGGCCTTGTAAGCCAAAAACATGTTAAAATATTTACTCTTTATTTTTAAGAAGTAAACCCAAGTGTGTTTGGAGAAGTCATCAATGAAATTTAAGTACTTTCATTCAAAGAAATAACAAAAATAAAGCAGACCACAAAAATCATTGTGAACAAAATGCAAAGGGGATAAGGTGTGCCAAAAGGCATGTTTGTCAAAAATGTCCCAAAGATGTTTTCTAAGAACACAACCAATACAAACACCATCTCTGAAATAAATGAGAGGAAGAGAATCACCATATTTTGGTTACATATTTGTTGCAATGAGCAATGGTTTAGATGACCAAATTGCTCATGCCAGAATTTTTTCAAGCCATCTATATGAGCAATAAAAATTGATGGAAAATATGATGACCCAAAGTTGTCAAATTTGTATAACTTGGTAATATGTCAACAATTATAGTTGCTAGGGCATGCTTAGGATATTTTAAATCCTTGATTACAACTTGGTGAGGTGAAAACTCTATGGTTTTAACTTCACCTAAATAAGTGATCTAATACACTAATATAAGGTTGTAGGAAATACTTGGAACACATAATACATCATTGAAATGACCATTATCTACCTGAACTATTCCAAGCCCTACAACACTAAGAGATATATCATCACCAAAAAATATATGTTTGACCATACATTCATTAAGAGAAGAAAAATGTATGTATCCTTAACCATATGATAAGATGCTCCAAAGTCAATAAGCCACTCATCAGAAGAAGAAGTAGACATTGCATTGAAGGAGAAACTATAAGTAGAAAGCGCATGTCCATGAGAAGAAGAGGTATAAGAAGAATAATCAAGAGTGATATTGTGATTCTTTATTATTTCTTCTAAAGATTCTATATTTTTAAAACATTTAGACTCAAGTTGACCATCTCGCCCAAAAAAATTGCAATGTCTATTAGTCTTCTTACTTTTAGATTTTACTCATTTGTCACCATTATGAGTAGAAGCTATCTAAGAGGGTTTGGGACCCTTGGTTTGGTTTTTGTTGCTATCACGTTGTTATTTTTTTGGAATATTGGAATTTTTTTTTGTTGGGACACTAATGCTTTGTTAGATGTACCAACAGTGTTGATCACACTAAGTTGCAAGAGATTATCTTTCTCTCTAATCAAATAATTAAAAAAATGTTCAAGAGTGGGAACTTGGTAAGAACCCCCTAGAGCTTCTCCAGTGCCATAAAAGGTAGATACAAAGAAAAAATATGCACTACCAAGCTTAGAAATAATATCGTATATGCAACAATCATACCCCAGATCTATTTTACAATATTTAAGCAAAATTCTAATTGTTTTGAACTTAGATAAATAATCTTCAATGCAAGGGAAATCATTGGGACTTAAATTCATTGATTGAGTTTCAATCTGGTGGGCTCAAATCACATTGTGTTTATCAAATATAACTTTTAGCTTAGTCTGGCTTCATCTAGGTCATCAATTCCTTGAAGGTGAAACCATAAGTCGAGAGAGATATAAATTCTGATTAATCCACATGCTTCCTCATTTTTGTTATCCCATTTGGATTCATTTTCGTCATCAGTGGGGGTTTTTTTATTTTCCCAATGAAATCCAGTATAATCCTTTACTTCTTAGTACACCCTCCATATGGAATTTCCATGAGAAGTAGTTGGTAATATACCTAAAGTGTATTACATTTCTTATCATGTGATAATATGTTATAGGTTTGTTATTATGTAAATAGGAATTATAATGTAAATGATAATTCTATTATAAGTCATGGTCTTTGCCACGGACATGAGTTATCATTCCCTACGTGTATTTATATACATGTATTGTATCTCATATGATGTCGAGTAAATATGTAAAATGGATAGTAAATAAAATATTATTTATTATGGATATATTGAATTGTGTTGTGTATCCATGATGTTCTCATGAAGTGGACCACTAGATCCAGTTCATTTGGTATCAAAGCGGTCTTTTCGTTGACCTGTGGTCAATTTTTTCAGTTGTTTCGTTGATCTATGATCAAGTTTATTTTGTTGGTGGCATTAACAAAAAGAGAGAGAACAAAAAATTATGCAAATAATGTCTAAGCTAGTGGCACATTCTTTTCTCATAATAAAGAGAAAAAAAAAAAAGAGGAGAAGAAAAAAAAAAAAAAATTTGTTAAAGTGCACTTGAAGAAATCCCGTGAGGGGCAGCTCAATAGGCAAGTGTCGTGATATGAAGTGTTACGTTCGATGAGGTTCCAAGTTCAAATCCCCCCAATTTACCCGTGTCTACAGAAGGGGCATACATATGGCACCTGGAGGTATAGTGGTAGCGGTCGAAATCGAGAAAACAAAAGTGCATGTGAGGAAGTATAAGTCAAACACGAATCTATAGTTGACAATAAGTTAATTTAATTTCCATTTTCAAGGTAAGAAAAACTAATTTAAAAGAAAAAGTTAAAATTCACACCAAGAAGTTTCAATGAAAGATTCCATAGTTGGCATTAATTAAGTTAATTGTCATTTACATTGTGAGAAAAGGTAATTTAAAAGATAAAGTTACAAATAAGAAGGAATACTAAATTTTGATTTTATCGTTGGTGGTTTACAGGCATGTGGTTTTGGTAAACCATTGGCCCATGGTATTCCCTACCATCTATAAAATAAAATTTTACAGAGACAAAAACTTTTTATAGTGGTAACTTTTTCTTACAGAGGTAAGTTCACCAAGTTGAAATGGAAAATAAGGTTCAATTCACTTTTGGGTATGTTTTGGAACCAATCAATATTTTCATATGTATGTTAGGGTGGATCCAGAATGAGATTGTAAGCATTGCTATCGATCTCACTAAACATTGGAACCATATTGATATTAAATTGGAAAATAAATTACAATTTGTAGAAGAGGAATTTAAAAGAGCTCTTACACAAGAGTATGATCATGAGATTAATAACTTAGAATTAAACATTGATGAGTACTCCCCAAAATGCATTTTTTTTGTGTTACAAACCAAGGAAGTTGATGTAGTCCTAGGGAACTCTTGGTTGAAATCTATCGATACTTTTACCATGGATGTTGATAAAAAGTACATAGAATTCGAGCACCTTACCAATAAAATAATGTCGTGAGACATTAATTCAAAGAACCTTTCTCTATCATCAAATTCAAATCAAATTGAACAACAAAATCACACATAATTAATGGAAAAGTTTAAAAAAAAAAAAATGAATAAAATTCTTATTAGAAAAGATGAAGAAATTGTGCAATATCGAATGAAATTGGAGAAGAAAGATACAAAAATTCATAAATTTCAACAACAAATTAAAGAGTCGCAACAATAAATTAGTAATATAAAAAACACTCATAAAAAAGATTTTGAAAATATTAATAAAAAACTATTATCCAAAGATGAAGAAATTTCTCATTTGAGAAAGCATAGTAAAAATATACTTGTAGATATGAAGAAATTGAAGAATAAGAGGAAGGCACAACAATAAACCCAAACCATGGTTAAAGGCACTAGCACTAACTTGATCGGCAAGGAAAAACCTAATGTTGTTATCAATGAAGTTGTATCAGTGGAAGAGCCTCCAAAGGTTGAAATTGAAGATAAAGCAACTTCAATAGAAGGGATCAAAACTAAAAACCATATTACTAATGAAGTCTTATTAGTGGAAGAGTTTACAGAAGTCAAGCTCAAAAAAAATTGTATGATAAAGCAACATCCACATATTCAGTTGACGTTGACATACCATTGATCGCCACTAATAAATTCATAGGTCAGTTGAAGGATATTGTCACACCAATAAATACAAAAAATCAGATATCATGATGATGATGCAAGTAAATCCTGACAAGACTAAACCGGACATTAAGAAGGATAAAATTCCTAGGCATCCAAATATATATGTGCCCCAAAGTCAACAAAAAAGAAGAACGTACATCCAGAATATTATCATCAGAGAGTTCTAGAAAAAATCCACCTTGGATGGATTAATTATTTTTCGATGCGCCAGTATTGTTCAAGGCTTCGATTTTCATATTTCCCCGTGTCCTCGACTTTATCTAATCGATAGTAGTTACTAAAGAATGTCATTCTATCAGAAGGTTTTTTCATTCCCTATGCTTTGAGGACAAAGCATTTTTAAGAGGGGAAGACTTGTAATATACCTAAAGTATATTACATTTCTTATCACGTAATAATATGTTATAGGTTTGTTATTATGTAAATAGGAAATATAATGTAAATGATAAGTCATGACATTTGCCAAGGACATGACTTATCATTCCCTATGTGTATTTATATACACATATTGTATCTCATATGATGTCAAGTAAATATGTAAAATGGATAGTAAATAAATTATTATTTATTATGGATATATGGAATTGTGTTATGTATTCATGAAGTGAACCACCAAACCGATTTCATAGTTGGAGCAAAATATCACTTGGAGAATCCACATTAAAATATGAATACAATATGCATTCAAAAGTTGAAACTAATTGTTTAAATGGAAAGCTCTTGAAAAAATAGGATGTTTAAAAATTCGACACTGAAAATGAATTTCAAATTGGAAAGCTATGCCCTTTTTTAAAAATGAATAAACGATAACCAAAGTGCCATGTGGAAAGAAGAAGTTGGCCCATGTGGTGATGGATGCACAATGAGATGACTAAGTAAAAATAAATTCTCTTCTTTCTCTAACTTTGTCTATAAGCTCACTTTTACAAAAAAGTTACTTATGAATTGACCCATTTTTATAGAATAAGTGAGAATCATTTTTACAATGAAGTTACTTTATAAATTAAAGTTGCATTCAAAAAGTAAATTGAAAATAAATAATATTAAAATTATTTTATAGTGATTCACTTTTATAATTTAAGTGAAATGCACTTTACAATAAAATTATGGGATAACTCAAGTTTGCATGAAATTTTCAAATTATTGAACTCGAGACCTTTTGTTAAATAAAGAAACTTTCAACCAAGTATAATAATTTTAATGAAGGAGGAAGGATTTTTTTTTTCGTTTTTTTATTCTTTGCTCGAAGTGTGTGCTTACCCTAAAAATCCTTATTTTTTCTTGCAAAAGACTATGACACAATCACACACAAAAACAAATGAAATTTCAAAAAAAAAAAAATTCAAATCTCAACAATAATGGAGTTAGATCTTAGTTATCTTACCTAGAAAACTCAAGTTTTCTCTCTATTTCTAATTTGTTGAGCTCACATAAAGCACAAATCAAAGAGCATACACAGAAAAGTAAACACTTTCCACTCTGATTTTTATTTGTTGAGATCACATAGAGCGCACAACAAAGAACATGCACGAACCTGAAAGAGTTAAAAGTTGGGAATAAAAAATAGGAAACCAAAATATTAACTATGTAAAAAAAAATATTAAAGGCATATTCCAAGTTTATACCTCTAGATCTGACAAAAATGTTCGTATCTTAGGAAAACATAAACTTTTTCAAATGTAAAAAAAATAAAAATCCAACTAAAATCAATGCTCCAAATGCAATGGAATAGTCATATCAATATAAAAATGCAAAAAAATAGTAGAACCCATAAATGTAGAAACTCAGGTTCAAGATCTCGATCAACAATGAGAGCAAGTATTCAAACGAGCTATGATACCATGTTCAACTAAACAAGGTATTTCTACACATGATGAGCACCTTCAATAACCACTCACACAACCAGATCAACTATCAATACAATGATGTTTTTACATGGTTAAAACCCTCGAAGAGGGAAACAGTCCAGAACCCCAGCCAGTGTGGCCCCTTGAGGCAATATATTAATGAAAAAGAAAAATATTTTCCAAGATATTTTCTCACAATCAATCATCAACAAATGAACCTGCATGTTATTTAAATAGAGATCATGGACCAATCAAGTGTTAAGCCATAGATCAATATAATTGTTAAGATCTAGGAGTATATGAGTTGTCATATCACTCTATATCTAGAATATATCATGACTATCGAATTACATAACTACAAATGCATAATAAAGAAACACACTAAGAAACACACTTTTACCTAAATACATATTAGACCAAGTTAAAATTAACTAACTCCTAAGTGTCTAAATATTCTAACATAAATTTGATTGGAAATGTAATATTTTATTTAACACATTTTTTAATGAAGTGTGTAGTTAATTTAATGTTGTCAATTGAAATGTAATTTTTTTAAGCTTTGCATCATGGAAGGGTTGCATGAATATATACCCTTCTAACTAAAATAAGGACCATCCATTCAAATTCGATTGTTGGTCATGAAGACCGTCCACCACATGGGCATGCAAGCCTTGAATTTTAAAATATCAACACATTGACCAAGTGAAAGAGTGTACACCCTAGTCTCCTAGGTTAGGCCATCAAATCATGGAAAATCCCCAACTTGAGTCTGTGCAATATAGCTAATTGGGTGTGTATAGGAAGGAACCATACCTAAACCTCATTTTTCCATAGGGGATTCTCCGTGACATCCCACTACTACATGATTAGATTCTCTTGAATCCCCTGTCACTCTTCCCTTATTGTAAGTGAATTGTCTCGTCAAATAGTCCCTCAATATATGACCAATTTCATGTAAATACAATAATTAAAAAGGAATGTTTTCATAAAGCTCTTGCAACCACTTTATCTCCCCACATTCCAAGATAATTTTATTTAGAATTCCACCATTCAGATTTATTAAAACCAAAATACACACGACTCCTTCCAATGTTAAGGTTTAGGGAGCAACAAATTGAAATGTACCCAATCAATCACTAATGATTTTCAAAATTTTAATATGCCAAATGTGCAGAGGAAAACCTACCAGATGAACCCATAGTAAGTGTCTATCTCTTACTACTATGACTGTTAAGGAGGATTCAAAGTGCTCACTCCAGGGAAAAAGAAAAAAAAAATGCCACGTCATCACAAAGCCATGGACCCCCTTGCCAAAAAATCTCTCTTTCCTCCTAACTCCCAAAGTTTTTTAAAAAAAAAAGGTTAAGAGGAAAGAACTTAATCTTTCCAGAGTTACCTTGCTCATGCCTTTTCAATCCATGGAAGTACCTTGGATGGAAAAGGCTTTCTCTCACAAAAATATCCACAAAGTGCTCAATCCCTTAGCAACACAACTTCTTCCAATATCTAATCATAAGGCAAAGATATCGACCTCTCACCATTATTGATTTGAATACAATGTATTTTCCTCCTCAACACTTGGACATCCCCCCTATCTAGTTTCATGAAACCACTAGAACCATTTCTACACCTATTCATTGCACCCACCCTAGCACCAAAAACCCTACCCTCCACCAAAACTCTACCTTCCATTTTCCCTATCCAACTTGAACAATTTCATATATGCTCTATTATGCTTTAGGTTGTAGTTATATGTTGCAATATCTCAGCTAGAGTAAGGCAAGATGCTACTTGAAAACGCATAACTCTAGTATTGTAACCTACATGGTGACAGTGTGGGATACTAACTTTGTTGTAAATGTTATTTGGATAGAAACCACCATTTTGGTCTTGGAGTAACACTTAATATGGTTTTTTATCTGCTAAAAAATCAGCTTCCTATGATATAAGGAAACATGGTAAAGACCCAAGACCTAGAAGCATCTCTCAAGAATCAAATTTTGTCTCCTTACAAGCTACGAACAAGTCACTTCAAAAGACATGATTTTTCTTAAATCTATCATTACTGTGTATTGCCAATTAACCTCTAAATTGCAATATTTTTTGCACTTCCAAAAATGATGTTTATAAACATTCTTTAATATATAATATGTAAATTTAATATTTTATTTAACATAAAAATCATGATAATCCTTTTAAATAATACGTTTTACTTTTTACAATATTTTTATTTATTAATTTTTTCCTATTTTATGTAAAATAATACGTTTTACAACGTTTTTATTTATTAATTTGCATATTCAAGATTGAACATTCCACATCCAATTTCCTTATTTCTATTTTTCTTAATAGAGTAACTAACCAATTAATTAATCATTTATCAACTTTGAAAGAACTTATTTATTTTTTACTTAATCTTAATCCAAATTTTAGGAAAAGCAATTTCAATTATTTTATTTATTATCAAATAAATATAAGTTATTTTTTATCAAACAAATATACCTCAAAATAGGTGTTCCATGAGATATGTACAAAGTGGGAAAACTTAGTAACTCAAATGATACAATTCTTTTTATGGATATTCCAACTTTGAAATATACATTTTTTTCCATCGGAAATAAAACCAAAATTACAGTAGTAGTATATATTGAGAAGTATTCAAGTCTAACTTTATAGGCCTATAAATTTTGTCAAAAGATTATCACCTATAATTTTAAAGTTTTCTCTTTTAAAAAGTAAATCTTAAACTAGCAACTACATTAATGAAACATCATATAAACTAGCAACTACATTAATGAAACATCATACATAATTTTTGTAAAAAAATTCAATAAAGCGTAGTCTTTTTTATACATCGAAAATGTTCATCTAGTCTTCTTCTAGGTACTCAACATGCCTTTCCATGGAGAGACACCAATCACGAAACTCAATAAGCAAAAGAAACTTAGACTCAAGGAGCATGAATATATTCAAAGGAGTGTGTAGGAGTGTTGTCAATAATATTCAAGATTATATTTTTTAGCGCCACTTCATAAGTAGGTAGCATGTTTATTTCGTAGTTCCTTCTCATGTAAGAATACGTAAAAGAGATGTGAAAAAAAATTGATTTTAGAAACACGATATCATGAAATAGAGGTTCTAGTGTAACGTTGTGCAAGTTAAATTCTCCTTTCATCCATTAAATCGCAAGCAAATAATTTCTCTGAATTTAAATTTGAAAATTTTCATTTTCCTAAATTAATATTAAAATCAATTTTAAAACCCTAAATTCACCCAAAATAAATATATATATATAAACCAATTACCAATTTTAGAACTATAAATTCACAAAAAGTTGTTTGTTTAACAATTCTCTTCATGAATCCTTCAACTTCGAAATATGCTTAACATAAAAGTTGTAGTAAAAAATAAACATGTTTTAGATATGATGATCTTAAAACTTTTAATTGTGTCATCGTGTACCTTGGAAATCAATATTCTTGAATTTAATGCATGCCAGGATTAAAAATTCTCATTCAAACGTTTTAATGGTTAAATTAATTTTTTTATAAATAAAAATAAGAAGAATTATATTATTTCAGTACATCGTATACATAGATATAATAATGGATGATCCTTAAGTATAATTCTATAATAATGGATAATCCTTAAGTATAATTCAAGGGTCTCATCAATAATTCATATACATACATTTTACAGTATGTATCACATTTAGTTTTAAATGATTAGCTATCAATTTGAGATATTAATGATTAGTTATTAATTTAAAAGATCAATTCTAGTTTGATTGATTAATTAATACTTGAGTAGTTGTGTCCATTCTTGAGAATCAATGTTGCATTCGTTGATCTGAGTGTGTGTTTATGGAGAGTCTCGGATATGTTATGGGACGATACATGAGGATGTGACAAAATCTTAAATGTAACAGCCCTGTCGTTACGACAACAAGCATCATACAACAAACATTTTTTTTTTTTTGCGTTAGGAAATACACATTACACTTAATGGAAACATCATCAACACATCATTCACATATATTAACGAAATAATATTAATGCATTAACAATCAATAACGACACAATGGCGGCACATCATCACCATGAACTATGACACGCATATTGATGTATTAACACATTAATTAATAGCGGCCCAACATCATTGCATTCTACAATTAATAACGACACATAAACATGTTACGAGGAAAATCTCTCTATGGCTAGGGGTAAACCACAACAGACAGAAATGACTGCAGAAATCAACTCTAATCTCAAGTATGCTATATAAACAAATATGCTAGCAAGACAAGATAAAAGGCCTACCTCGTACAGACGTTTGATGAAGTCCATCGTTGAGCACTTGACCAAAGCAATATACCTGCAACTAGTCCTCAACAACCAAGAAACGCAAGCATATGGTGATAATATATAATGTTAGCACATTCAATAGCATAATCCATCAATATTCATAACAAATACGCCCATGGAATAACAATTCAAATATTCGCAAGATATTAATTGGACGAGAAAAGAGTATTTCTATTAAGATGTAATCAACAGAAGTGAATGAGTTACAAACTTCTGTGTCGGCATGGTTTCGAACCGAGAAACTAAGTTCCTTCCAGCTATTCCTTCACCACTTCAATCCTCCACCAAAGGCAAGCTCAAATAAGAGAGACAATGAGGTTCTCAATCAATAAGGGAAGAGCTCGGGGGTTGAACAATGTGTTCAAACTTAAATGACAAAGGGATGCATACTCAATGTGAAGTGAATAATTTCTCCAGAGTAACTTTGCTCTCAAAGTTGAATTCTTCTCATCTTTTCCATAGCTCAGTTTTAGCCCATTTATATCCTTCAAGTGGAACTGAAGAGCCGAGTCAGAATGTTTCCGGTATATGGAAGGCCAAGGATCATTGATCTTGTGACGTGACATGGAAACCCGACACCATTTTTTAATTTTGGGCACAAATCCTGATGTACATGGGTTGTAGTGGTGCAACCTGTGTATACGCATGTTGTAATATAGGCAGGGTGCGTATATGTGGAAAAATCATGTTTTTAGCTCTGAGATTTGCAAAAGGGGGCTTCAAGTCTGCATAGGGAAATGGAAAAAGGCCTTATGTGCAAGATTGCATAGGGTGAGGCAAATCTTGCTATAACATATGCCCCCTAATGTGTGAGGTCAAAGGAGTATCTGCGATGGCCGAAATACATTATAAAACCTAGAAGTGGAGTAATGGGGACCCAACTGGAAGAACTAGTTGCTCATTACAATCTGTATTGACTTTGCATACATGGCTGCCAATTTGAATTACACTGCAGATCCATGTGAAAACATATCAAACAGTTGTTCAAGGCCATGAATAGGCAATACAAAGGTGGCTACATGCCAAGGGTTTTCATAGTCATGAACAAGGCCCAGTAAAACCAGTCTCAAAATCAATCTGAAGATATTTGTATACAATGGAGTACAATCTGATCTCCCATGATCACTGAAGTCACAGAGGTACTGGTCCAATCAAAGGTAGCAACAGCTCAAGAAAGTTGTGACTATAAACTAATGTCTTCAAGTCTTCTACACAATCCGCCAAAGGTGCAAATCTACATCGTGTGAATAAAGGAGTTGAGGTCGAACACAATGAGACTTCGTTTGATTACCAGTCATTGAGGTATATCGTTAACAAACGTGAGACAGCATACCGATGATGAAAGTAGGTATCAAGGCACCGAGTACATTCTTACAAGTGTGACTAAATGAGTCGGGGTCGAACACTTGAAGAATCCATCGATTAGGAAAAATTGATGTATTCCCAACTGTCGATGGCAAGAGAACCTGTCACTAATGACTACAAGCCTCTAGGTACTCATAGGACTCTAAGTCTCATCTCTCGAATAGATGAGTTGAAGTCGATGGAAGGAGACCCGCTAAAAGGAGAGCATTAAGGCATCTCTCATCATTCAACATGAGGTACAAAGAAGGAGCTTGATGATTTGGAGGAAATCGGACGAAGAACATGTTCACGAACCAATGACCATGTGTGTCTTCTGTGTGTGCCAGGTGCAAGAGGTACACAAAAAAGACCCTTTGAATAGCAGCCAATGAGGAAAATTGTTGTAAAAGGTGAGGAAACCACCAATAGGGATAATGACCTCCAAGACACTACATGAATCCCAATGTGTGAATAGATGTCTTGTCGTCGAACACAAGGGAAACCACCCATTCAGTGACCAATGATGAAATGTGGACTGTTGGTTTCAAGGTTACCTACCAATGAGGACAGTAGGACCGGGGTGCGCAACAGGACTACAGCTTCATGTGATTCTGAGACAGACTGAGGGTATGGCCGACATGCAAAGTTAAGAGTTTTGAGAAATGGCAGACACAGGTTGATAGACGTTCTTTGAACAAGAGCATGAGACATATGGAAGAATCTATCAGCATAGACTCAATGATGAAACCCTGAGATGAGGGACACATCAATCAAACACTTCGTATGGGGCTGGAAGAGTAACCAGTCGGAGGATTAAACTCTCTGCAACAAGCTCAGCTTCCTAAGGTTATGTTAAACCCAAAATTATGATGATAAGTGGACTCAAAAAATTTGTTCTTTGGTCAAAAGCGACAAAATTGTTGCCAATATAAGATAATACTCCCTTCCTGCCCATCTTTTTTTTGTTTTTTCATAGTCAAATGAATGTTATGATATAGAGGAGGAAACGAGTGTCGCAAGTAAGCAAAACTATTTCCAGCAGTGGAACATACCTATGCGCAATGCAAGGAGGTGCATGCGGGAGATGGACACTCGAGGGAATGTTTCCTCATGGGTATAGGGTGTCAAGTTGCGAAGGATATAAACAAGGCTCTTCTTGGTTGAGGATGTAAAATTGCTAAGGTAAACAGCTTATAACACAAAAGTGAGAACTGACAATACTCTCAATACTACAAGCAAGGGCATGAGATGCAATCACAACTTAATGTCAAAAAATGTCATTTTTTGTAATCTTAGTCTAATTGGTTTGAAAAAGGGATAAACTTGCACCAAATAGACGTCCTTTCAAATCCAATTTATGAGTGTGAAAGAGACAAGTTCACTTGGCAATCTTTTCACTTTTTGAAAACGAGTTGGAAAAGAGCTTAACTAAGACTCGCAATCTTTCAAATCCAATTAACGAGTGTGAAATAGACAAATTCACTCGACAATATTTTTGCTTTTTAGATGAGTCAAAAAAGATCTTAAATCGGACTCGTTGAGAGGTTTCTAGGCGGCATGTCATGGGGGAGGCCAAGGCTCCCGCGCAGGATTTCTGTGAAAGGTCAGCATCTTACAAATAGTTGACACAAGCTTGGGAAAACCCAAATCTCTCCAAGTCGAGGAGGATAAAGTGATAGCAGAGGTTACCTTCTCCATGATATATCAAATAATGTCTCTTACTTGAAAGGACATAGGAGGAGGCAGTGGATACCCCACAAGACCATCCCAGTCAAAGGGAACCTCTTCAAGACTTGGAGGGAGAGTACTCGGGGAGAATAAAACTCTCTCTTGTTCAGAAGGTGTAGTACTAGAAATTCTAATGACATGGTTGAAGTACGCATCACCCTCCAAAAGAAGAGTTGGATTGACCAGAGATTGCATCGGTATGACCACTTCTTCAACCGTTGGTTGAATAGGATGCATGGAAACAAGTCCAAGAGATGCAACACCCTCAAAAATGGGAGTGTGGTTAGGTGATGATTGCATCAGCATGACTGCTATGTCAATCAAAGGAGAAATGGAGTGTGGGGAAACCATAGACGACTCAGAACCTGAAGGGCCCCCAGGTGAAAACCACGCTTCCGGTATCCCAGAAGTAGCAGGACACAAACGAGTAAGGTGATATCCTTCGCAAGTCGTGCAAAGGAAATTGGGCTTACGTCTGACATGTCTAGGATTCTCAATCATGTGAATGCCCCCAGTGTCATTTACAATGGTTGGCAACATGCTCTCAGCGTGACTGGCAGAGGCTGGAGACTCATCTCCCACATGATGTACAGTGGTTGGAGATGTGATGTCGGTATGACTCATTATGACTACAGTAATTCCCCCAGCATGACTAGCAGCAGTTGATTGCTGGTCTTCAACATGACTTGCAAAGGTTGTCGACCAATATCCAACATGAATAGCAGCGATTGGTGATGGAGCTCCAATATGACTAGCTGTGACTAGACTAGCAGCAGTGGGGAGTTGTGGCATTTGAGACCAAGGTCCCAGGAAAGATTGGTTTTGAGTCATTGCAGACCAAGAAGGGTCCTGGTTTGCACCCTATCCATGTCCGAAAAGGTAGTATCCTCCGCCCAATTGATCCATAGAGGTTTGTAAAGGCATCATCACTGAAGCAGATGTCTGCGGAGAGGCAAAAGTATGATAATGATTATTCAAGTGAGGATATGTGTTGCCCCCATGTGAAGAGGGTAGCCTGAACCATAAAATTGATTCCCTTTGTATGAAATACCAGAGGATATATGGGGACCCGCCATGGGAAGAGTATTCGTAGGAACTGGCATGGAGGACGAAGGATACACGGACAAGGTGTAATAAGTAGAATAACCACCCATTTGAGTACTGGCTCCTGAAAAATCATGGCTAGGACTGGATCTGTAAGAGGGGAGATTCCAACCTCCAACAATGAGAGTTGGTTGAGGGACATGACTCCTATCAAATGAAGATTTTGATATCAGAGTCATCATGCCCCCAGATCCAAAACTAGGATTCATATAAGTAGGCCAGGGAGAGGATGGAAAGGGTGAAGGCATGTTTGGCATATTAATAGGAAAATGATTAGAGACCCAAGGCATGGACTAAGTGTCATAATTATGCATACCATTATGAAAAGTGGATGGATTTGTCCCCATGAAATGAGTGAACGTAATGAGGAGGTTAGTGGTTTAAGGAGGGAGCAACGGGAACTCCACTATCCATGATAATGACAACTCAAGGCACGGTATAAAATATCAAAGGTCTATTAATAATCAAAGAGCACACTGAAAATAATCAAAAGGCCAATATGCACAAAAACAGGATAAAGTGGTTGAATGGGGCCTCCCTCTCTAAAGTAGGTATGCCTCGCCCAAGAGGGGCCTCAGACTCCTCTGCTAAAGATCAGAGGTAACATATCATTTATAAGGGCCCTCATGGGCTTAACAACTACTCGGTTAGATCCCCCAGGAGAGGTAATCCTCCATAAAGGTTGTGTGTTTTCCGACCCTTAACTGACCCGGGGTACCTGTAGAATAACCCCTGCAAGTAACCTATGTGTTACTTATGTCAAGCAACTAAGAAACCACAGTATAATTGATGCACAAGCGAACAGTCGTAAGTCAGGTCCACCGTATGGGCAGGGTAGCAAATCTCGAAAACTTGAAAGAATCGCCTCTCACAGAGGTAAGGGCACTAGCAAGATCCCCAGAAATATATCTGACACTAAGAAGGTATCGGGAGGATATCCCTTCAACCAACCTCATGCGACCTCATACTTAACTCCGGTGTAAGTGGAGCCTCCTGATATTACCGATTATATAATGGATTTCTCCATTCCCTTAGTCAGACACATATGTTGATTTAATAGCCTTGGAGAAGTTTACTCACAAAATCTTATTCCAAGGCTCTAAATCCTAAGCTAGTTTGTGCACCCTAGAAAGATAAAATCGTTACTAATCAATTTTAAATTATAGCATTACTTTTAATGTCCTTGCTTACTCAAAAGGTGCGGTGGTGAAACTAGTGATGTTATGACTTAGCAAGTAAAATAAATGAATATGAAAAAAATGCAAAGTCCTAACTTCAATTTCCGATAAATGATATGCTTTTCAAAATGCAATTCTATTACGAGGAAAATATAAGGATAAAAACACTCCAAACCTCGAAAAATAAGATTATATCCCTAGTATGGTCGCCAATTCTATTACGAGTAAAATCTCTCTATGGCTAGGGGTAAACCACAATAGATGGAAATGACTGCAGAAATCAACTCTAATCTCAAGTATGCTATATAAACAAATATGCTAGCAAGACAAGATAAAATTCCTACCTCGTCAAGACATTCGATGAAGTCCACCGTTGAGCACTTGACCTAAAGTGATATACCTGCAACTAGTCCTCAACAACCAAGAAACGCAAGCATATGGTGATAATATATAATGTTGGAACATTCAATAGTATAATCCATCAATATTCATAACAAATACGCCCATGGAATAATAATTCAAAGATTTGCAAGATATTAATTGGATGAGAAAAGAGTATTTCTATTAAGATGTAATCAACAGAAGTGAATGAGTTACAAACTTCTTTGTCGGCAAGGTTCAAAACTGAGAAACTAAGTTCATTCCAGCTAGGCCTACACCACTTCAATCCTCCACCAAAGGCAAGCTCAAATAAGAGAGACAATGAGGTTCTCAATCAATAAGGGAAGAGCTTGGGGGTTGAAGAATGTGTTCAGACTTAAAGGACAAAGGGATGCAGACTCAATGTGAAGTGAATAATTTTTCTAGAGTAACTTTGTTCTCAAAGTTGAATTCTTCTCCTCTTTTCCATAGCTCGGTTTTGGCCCATTTATAGCCTTCAAGTGGAACTAAAGGGCCGATTCAGAACGTTTCCAGTATATGGAAGGCCAAGGATCATTGATCTCATGACGTGACATGGAAACCCGACACCATTTTTTAATTTTGGGCACAAATCCTGATGTACGCGGATTGTAGTGGTGCAACCTGCATATACACATGTTGTAATATAGGCAGGGGGCATATATGTGGAAATATCATGTTTTTAGCTCTGGGATTTTCAAAAAGGGACTTCAAGTCTGCATAGGGAAATTGAAAAAGGCCTTTTGTGCAAGATTGCATAGGGTGAGGCAAATCTTGCTATAACAAAACAACACGAATCATAAATCGCTCAATTCATGTCATAAGGATAATCATCGCATAACATGAAATAACATAATGCTACCTAAGGATTAAATTCAGAGATGAAGTCAAGAAATCCAAGTAATAAAGACAAGGAAGGAATGTATGAACAACTATGTACGCTTGGGAGTTGAATTTTTTGTTTTTTGGGGGTCCCTCATCACTACCATAACCTTAATTATTAAGCTTGCCTCAGTCTTCTACTATTATACAAGGAAATTATGCTTTTGTTGATCAATCGAACTAAATCTTCGTTTTACATTTTAGATAGTTATGTTCATTATATATGAACTAAAATGTTATTCGAGTGATCGGATTTTTTGGCTTGACCTGACATCACAGGAAGTGCCTTGTTTTGCGGATGCGTAGTGCATGAGGTAGGTACCTCACCTTCACACCCTGGTATCAATGCATAAACTCGAAGCGTAAAGTTTTAACTCCGAGTAAAGTGTGAGGTTGGATATAACGCTAGTTTTATTTTGTGAGGGGTGAACAGTACGACAATTAAGAGAGTAATAGAAAAGAGAACCATAAGAGACATTCGCTAAGAGAGAAAAATGATTTGCAAGGGTTAAATGGAGTTTAAGTTTTGGGTAGAGGCACCCATGCCTGGATATTGTTTCCCTATTAAAACGTTGAGGTTGTTGAGCAAATAGACCAAGGAAAGAGAAAAACTTTGAACTGGGATAACAATGTGGCTCAACGGGGTAACAATAGAATGTGCTTCTCCATTTACTTAATCATTGGTATTTAAATTTTACACAGAAATACTTCAGCATTACTAGACGTAGGTACACAGTGGGTGAAAGTTTCCCAACCAATTGTGGGCGCAATACTGTATAACTTAAAAGAGAAAGAGTATAGAAGAGTTTAAGTTCTAAAAAACAGAGGTATTATACAAAATATTATTCCAATATAGGTTGAATTGAATTTCTACGTTTTTTTTTAAATTTACATGTATATTATACAAGTTCAGAATTGAAGGAAATCTATACCTGGGAAAAATGTACAGGAAACAAAATACAAAGTAAGGAACCCTTAATTTCACACACATCCAGATCCAAAAAACCATTACAACTTCCAACTATGTATAAATCCACATACAAAATTTTAACTACTTTACAAATGCAAAATTTTGAACATGTGTACCGTAACTGGTGGATGGACTTGTTGATGATCTTCGGCTGCTGGCGATCCTCCTTGATCCCGCTTGCTAATCGTTGAGACCTCACCGGTACCTCCCAGTCAACGTTAGGGGTACTCTTCTCCCCCCTGATCCCCCCGAGCCGCAAAGGGGCCATGCACACAAACCAGAGAAAAGCTAGCTCCCAGCTCACCTTGCAAGGTTGAGCTACCACTCTCTATTCGAGCTAGGTATCCCAACTCCCACAAGAAAAATTTCGTCAAGAAAAATCCGACAGCATAACCTTATGCATACTAGTCGTGATCCTTTCCTCTTCTCTGCCATTACTTTTATAGGGCTCTTCTTAGTGACCACTTGACAAATGCACATTAAATTATTTTTATTAAAAATTAATTAGGAAATACTCTCCCCCGTACACTTGTCACCCAATCCCTTAGTTGCACCAAAAATTCATTTATTTAATTAAATTAATTGCCAATTTCCCTCACCCACCTAAAGGCATTCCTAAAAACGCTCATTGTTGTCCCTTTATTCCCTCAATTTCCTTTAATGATTGATGCCTTTCTTAAAGCTTAGTTGAGTGTTATTTAGGAAAGTTCTCTAGACTAGATTCATTTCTATGCTCCACATTCCGTTTTGCATTCATTTCCCCTTTTTGTCTAAGTTCCAAATTAGCATGTTTTGCGCATAAACAGTAATTAATTTTTTGATAAATTATTTTTCCTTTAAATTCTTAATTGATTAAAAAAAAAAATTGTCTTCTTACTCTATTTAGACCTAGGCTTGGTAAATTGTTTTAAGGGAAATTTATAATTAATAAAAATTATTCATTCAACATTTATTTTAAGGCTGACCATGTCAAAATAAAATATTGTTTTCTAGGCACCTAGGTTCATTGACTCACTTGTGTTAAAATCGTGGCGTGCCCTTCAAGATGCACTACGTTCTCCAAGGGTGCCACTCGCCTTTGTTCATGTCTTAATTATGTGACGTGCCCTTCAAGACGCACTATGTGCTCCAAGGGTGCCACTCGTCTTCGACTGATTTTGATAGTTTTCCAACCCTTGGAGTCAATACTCCATCAGGCGACCTTGTGGGAGACTAAGGGCCTCTAAGGAATAAGGACCATGCCTTATTGTGTGCCCCTTAGAATCTTTGTGAGTGATTGTCTCAGTCTGCCCTCACGGCATCGTGGATCTCTCGAACTAGGTAATCGTTAACCTACAATTCGAGCCATGGCGGGAGTGCTAGTAGGTTGTGACAGGGCTGCCGCCACACCTCTTCCTCAATATCTCTTGTTGTCGTGCATGGCCCCTTTACTCCTAATGTGAGTCTAATTAGCAAGCAATCGTCAGCCTGCATCCATCAATTAAACATGCCAGTGATCCATAAACAACATCATAATATACCTGCTCATATGTCACACATGCAAAAACAGAAATACCCAAACCATATACAGTCCACTCCTTGACTCAATCCGGAGTCCAAGGATGTCCACCGATGCCATCGACATCCCCAATCTGTCAATGCCTTGCACACTCAAGAGAACCCGTCAATAGAACCTGTCTATACATAGATAATCAAATAACATAACATCATAATCCATAAGCATCATTGAAACCCATAAGCGAAGCAAACAATCATATAATGAACCGGATCACTTGCACGCAAGTGTCCTCAAAAAATAAGTCAAATCATGTGTGTGTAAGAGCAGGATGTTACATTAAAATACATTTTATTAAAGCATTCATGTTTAATGAGGGCATGCTTATGAAGAGAATACAAATGAGGGAAAATAAAGATTGAAGACAAAATGCCAAATAATAAAAATGTGTGTGGAAGTCAAAACAAGAAATTTAATGGGTAACTAATAACTAATGATTATTGTGTAAATGAAGATTAAAAAAAACATGAGGGAAAAAGGGGCACTTGATAAATAGAGGAGAGATAGAAAGATGAGAATCCACCATGGCCATGACTTGGCAATATGAATAGCCTACATATGAGAAGAGGCTAAGAGCCCAATAATAATAATTCTACAAAATTTCATTACTAAAATGAGATAGAGCATTTAACATTGGGTTTTACCTAGTTAATTATGTTTTCATTTTAATTCTTGTTTTCATGGGATGTTGAATGTTGAGTATACCTATGGTTGTTGGTGTTGATTTATTATAGATGATTTTTTTGTTGATGTTATATATTAATGCAATATAATAGTTAACAATTTGTTACCAATAATAAATGTTTATGAGAAAAATTGAAGAGATTTCTATGTATGGTTTTCAATGTGTAACTTTGTATTGTAGGGGGGTGTTCTCCCTACGCCACCTGATCATGGCAATGCCTTTGTTTCACCCCTCTAAGGAGGGAACAAAGGCAATGTTGTTAGAACCATCAATGTAAGGTATTGTTGGGTTCTTCACAACTTACAAGGGTAGTCCATATTCAAATATTTCCACCAAGGGGGCTTTCCCTTTCCCCTTCCCCTTGTACTATGTGAAGATTTTTCTTTAGAATAAAAATTTGCCACATATTCATGATATATTCGCAAATTACCGTTATATAATGCTAATACTGGAGATTTTTTTGGAGAGGAAGAAATATCGTTGAACCCACAAATCAAGCCATGTGCCAAAAAATAGACCTCCTCGCTAACCCGTGTTTGGTGAAACTTCAAAACTAGCACAAAATTTTCCTTCTCCCCACAAAAAGATGTGTTAGGGGATTTGTCAAGCAAAAAGGAGGAGTTAGGCTCAACTATGGAATTGCCTTGAGATTTCCCAAGGACGTTTCTTGGGAAGATGGAACTTTATCCTTGATAAACCCCTCCACTGTGGAAACTTTTGGAAGCCAAGTGGAGGAGCTAAACCCGTGTTGTTTCATACGACCACACACGCAAAGCACTAAATATGCAATTCACTCTTCTCAAGTGTCATATTCGTCGTTGATCCAAAAGAAACCTCTTCTTAATATGACTATTTTGCTTGATAGTGAAAATGTTATCCATAACATTCACATCCAGAATGAAAGTCCTCCCTGCTAAAGACTTCAGAAAAATGTAAAATCTCACTTCCATAAAATCATCTTTAAGTTGGAATGATAAGCATACATAGTTGATGAAATCATCCTTGAGTTGGAATGATAATCATGTATAGTTTAAGGAAATGGTTACAAAAGAATCACCATTTAATAACTACCAAGGTTAAAATTTGGCAAAAGGGAATGATAATCATGTATAGTTTAAAGAAATGGTTACAAAAAAATCACCATTTAATAACTACCAAGGTTAAAATTTAGCAAAAGGGAATGATAATCATGTATAGTTTAAGGAAATGGTTACAAAAGAATCACCATTTAATAACTACCAAGGTTAAAATTTGGCAAAAGGTAATTAACTCCGTTTAATAGACAAAGTTGCATGCTATATATTCTCTTATATACTTACATATTCTTTATAGTGTTTTCCACAAATGCTTATTTTATTAAATCTACGACTCTCTTTTCAATCGTTTTTTTTATTTCGACAATTAGTATAATTATAATGTTTTTAATTTATTTTTAACACACAAATTGGTTGTTACAACTATAACCTACACCATATTGTTATTGTTCATTTAAAATAACTTAAATTTAAGTGAAGTCTCTTTATATGTGATGTTTTTGTACATAGAAATAATGTACACCATGCACATGAGGGAATTTAAAGATACGTTTTTAAATCTCTCTAGTCACAATTGTGTAGCCTAGGAGTTGTCATTGTATGAAAAATTAGTCCAAGAGACAATATCACAAAATGCCCTTGCATTGAAAGCACCCAACCATTAAATTTCATCTCTTATCTACTACTCCTAGTTAGTTAATATATAGTCTATTTGACTATGAAAGTTTCCCAAACACAAAGGTTTCTTATTTTCACAATAATGGACAACACATCACGCATTAAGAGAATTTCAAATGTATTTTTACAATATCCCTAATATCCTAGAAGAGCCACTACCTTAGAAGTGGAAGTGGCAGTTAATTTAATGTAATTAGTTTAAGAGGTATAAAATTATTATATATTTATATATATAAGTAAGTATAATTGTAAATTTATTTATAAGATTAAAATTACATTATTAATGTATATTTTATTTTTTATTTTTTTTATATATATATATATATATATATATATATATATATATATATATATTTTATCATTCTTTTTTAAAAAGAGCTATAATGACTAACTATAAGGTGGGATGCAGAAGATTGGAACTCTTAAGAGGAACTAGTTCTTTATCTATATTAGATGTATCAATTTCATGATGTCTTTTTATTCTGTCTAAAGAAGCGTCAACTACTACAACCTTCCCTGAAAAAGAAAGTCTTATATTTATTTCTTCTACTTTATTCCTCGAAAAAGAAATAGATTCCCTAATCAACCATTAAATTATTTTTTTTCTTTTATCTATTACTATAAATCAATTAATATAGAAACTATTTAATTATAAAAAATTTACAACCTATTCACAATGACCAAAAATACCAAGTTTAACTTTATGCCAAAATAATATAGTAATGACTAAGGATGCCCTCTCACACTCAAATAAATTAGCTATTATGTAGACAAAGAATCTAAAAGGTAAATTAGATATGTTTTACTAACTATTATGTAGACAATGAATCTAAGATTGTCAACATGAATAGGCATTGATTAGTCCAAAGGGAAGAAGTGTTTGGAGCTGGAAGCAGGAAGCGGGAAGCGTGCAGGTTTCATGGCAGCACATTTTTTTAAATTCTCACTAAGCGGGAAACTCAGGAGGAGCGCATCCCGTGGATTCTACATTGTTTGTTCAGAAGGGTTCTATTTATCTTTGTAGCAGGTATGGAGGGCTTGGATTTCTGTTTTTTAGATAAAGGCTTCTTCTAAACTCTCATTGTTTTTTAGCGTTTTTCTCTGTCCCTTTCTTGTTTAACCATCCGGTTTTCCTAGTATTATCTAGATATGATAGGCTTACAGAACTATTTTTATTTCGATTGTAAGTATATGTCTTTTCGAAGCTTCACATTACTGTCATTCACTGTATTGTCACCTTCTCGGAGCGCCACATCACACTCTGATCTATGTATTTTTTGTCCCTTTATGGAGTCATTAAGGTTTGGTGGTTAGTTCGTTATGGATGTTGAGGTCAGTTATCCCTCGGGAGGCGAAGCTAAGGATCCTTGGGATCACCCGAGCTTCATCTCAACAATTGATGCCATTTGCAATAATCGCGTTAATAACTCCCTTATTAATGCTTCAGTTACCGCTCCACCAACCTTTTTGTCGACTACTAACCCTTCACCCTTCACTGCTCCAAATCTTTCCTCACTTCATGTTACTTCTTGTGCTCTGGTTCATAAGGAAACTCTATGGGTTTTTGGTAAATCATCGAGGGTCGAGTGTGACCATGGTATAGCCACAAAGGAAAGCTCGCTCGATACCATTTCAAATGTTGCACGTGGTTCTTTTGAAAGGAATGTGAACCACAATAAGGTTTCCTCGGAGGAACCTGAAAGTGGAGTTGTGGGGAAGAGACACCCAACGAAGTTGGCTATCCCACGGAGGTGGAAACGCTAGAGCAGGGTTCCTACCTGGGTGCAAGGGATTTGGACGGCTCACCTTCCTCACCATCAACATTTGTGGGTAAGTTATGTCATTACGTCCCTACTCTTTATTGTTCATTAGTTGTGTGGGAACGAGATCACCTTGACTCTATTTTTTCTGAGGTCACCAAGGAAAATGGGGTGTTGAATAATTTTGAGGCTCGAGTTAGTGAGTCGGAGGCCCACACTTCTCACTCAAAGCTGATTTTTTCTCCTTTGGCACATAGTAATGAAGAGAGTCAGATTCATCCTACACTTATTGTTTCTCCGGAACATCCTATCATTGTTCAAACTGACCCCTTATTGTCGAAAGGGTCGCCCCTTCTCCCGGGTTATGGAGAACCTGAAGTTCATACACTTTCCTTGGACAGAATGCTTTCTGATTTAGTCATGTTCTATAGGGAGGTAAACATCCATGTTCCCATCTCGACCTTTTTAAGGAAATTAGAAGTGGCTTCTGGGAAACCCTTTTCATTAGTACATTATCCTTGTGTTGCAGAGGCCTTGTCTGGCAAGAATCTAGCTTGGTCTCGGGGTTTGGGGCTCGAACTTTCTCCTGTAAAAACTAGAAGTGCTCATAAACGAGTGGGGGCAAATCCTACTCTACCTTCTTCATCTTCTCATTCTACCATCGACCAGGGGGCGCTTAGAGGCATCAAAGCCCTAGCTAGAGACAAATCATGATTGTTCTTTCTCTAAACATAAGAGGGGTAGGAGGACCCCTTAAATTGGCCTCTATGTGTAGGCTTCTTTCAAAGACTACACGCCATATTATTTTTCTTCAAGAGACATTGACCATTGATGTGAGGGCTCAGGATTTTATGTTTGCACTAAATCCAGATTGGATGTCGTGAACAGTTAGTTCAGTCGAGAATTCGGGGGGCCTGCTAGTATCATGGGATCCTCGCTTTTTTGTTTTCTCTCTGGTTCTTACTTGTGACGGCATTCTCTTGGCAGGTTCCAGTGTGTTGATAAGAGGAGATTGTCTCTACTAAATGTCTATGGTCCTTGCACGGATCGAAAGACTTTCTGGAGAAAACTTGCAGATAGGGGACTTTTACCATTCAAAGATTTAATTCTGGCGAGAGATTTAAACTTTACTCTAAGCAATGATGAGATTTGGGGCACAATAGCTTTGATTGATCCATTGGCTCCTTTTCTTAAAGAACTATTTGATGATTCTCTTATGTTGGGTGTGGCATCGGCAGAGCTGGTTTCAACATGGCGCAACGGCAGAATTGGGGATTCAAGTTTATCAAAAAGGCTCAATAGATTTTATGTGATTGAGGATATGATTGGCCCAGATATGCGATATAGATCGTCAGTAGAACCCACCTTTATCTCTGACCATGCTCCTATATTTTTTCAACTTTCTCTTGGCACTCCAAAGACTAGGCATTCCTTTAAATTCAATCCAGTCTGGTTAAGAGATGAAACCTTTATTGATTTAACTAGAGAGGTCTGGCTGGATAAAAGATTTGATTTAATTGAAGGAACACAAAGAAGATTGGTTGAGAAACTTTCTCTTCTTAAATGTAGGGTAAAATCTTGGTCAAAGGCAAAATTAAAAAGGGAACAGAAATTATTAACAAAATTGGAAATAGATTTGGAAACTTTTTATAGACAGAAAAACAATGGAATGTTAAATGAGGTTTTAAAGCAACATGCCAGGCAGATGGAGGCAGATCACAACAAAATATTATTGGAAGAAGAAGAGATTTGGAGGCAGAAAAGTAGGGCTATCTAGACAAAGAGTGGCGACAAAAACACTAAGTTTTTTCATAGATTTGCAAGTTACAGGAGAAACTAGAAATTACTTTGGGAAATCACTAATGATGATGGTAATGTTCACACCAGACAGGAAGCAATAAAAAAGGAAGTTGTCTCCTATTTCTAATCATTTTTTAAAGATCAGGGGCAGACAAACTTTCAGTCTTAGCTGACGATTATCATTCTTTATCCAAGGCTTGTACAGGAAGAAGAAGTCTCTTCATTAGAGCGGGTTGTTACTATGGAGGAAATATGAGATGTTTTAAAAGGATTTTCCAAAGACAAGAGTCTCGGCCCTGATTGGTGGACAGTCGAATTTTTCCTTTTCTTCTTTGATCTGGTTGGTCTTGACTTATTAGCGATGGTTGAGGAAACTAGAACTCGAGGTGAAGTGATAAGATCGATCAACTCTACCTTTCTTTCATTAATTCCAAAATCTAATCGGCCTTCATCTTTCTTCGATTATCATCTTATTGCCTTATGTAATATTTTTTATAAGATTGTTACAAATATCATTGTGAGACGAATCAGACCTTTTCTCTCTCGGTGTCTGTCCGAGGAACAATTGGGTTTCCTCAAGGGCCGTCAGATTCTGGACGCAATTGGTACAACACAAGAGTGCCTCCATAGTATCAAAGCAAAGAAACTTCAGGCGATTATATTGAAATTGGATCTAAAAAAGGCATATGACTGTATGAACTTGGATTATCTAAGATTGATGCTACTAAATTTTGGTTTTGGTCATCTTATGTCCAAATGGATTATTGTTAAGAACCAAATACCAATATAGCATAGAAAGACCTCAGAAAAAGTACTCAACGCCTTGAAAAAGAGATAATTTCATATAATAAGCCTCTTCGAGGGGGAAACCTCCTTTTACCCCACTTAAATGTTCAAGTACCAGATGATTCAAAATGAAAATGTCTCCTTGGTATATATAGGAGACTAGG
>ML810625.1:46415-67103 GCA_009831015.1 Picea engelmannii | reverse complement strand
ATGGTTCCTGCAGTTTTAGTTTTCTTTAAAGCTTCAACATAGTTCACGAGCGTGTTTCCCACATAGGCCTTCACGTCATGTCCCTCTTTAATATTTTGCATTTCGAGATGATGGGCTTTAATAATTGGAAAGCTCGAGGACATCTGCCATTAAAATGAATAGACAACCGAATATTATGGGATCTCGTAATTTCTTTTTGCATGCATTTTGAATTGGCAAAAATACTTTTTATTTTATTTTTTTTGCTTGTGCAATTTTAGTTTTCTTAAAAGCTTCAGCATAGTTCACAAACGTGTGACCTACAGAGGCCTTCACGTCATGTCCCTCTTTAATATTGTGCATATCTTAGATGTCATATTTGAGAATCTGCTCAGATATGGGAATTTTAATACGTGTTGTTAGTCACTGTTCAACGTACATATTCAAAAAGATTGGCATTAATAACTGAAAATATCGAGAACATCTGTCATTAAGAGGAATCAACACAAAATGTACGGAAGACCATCCAGCCTTGCTTTTAAATACTTATTGCCATTTCTCTCTATCATCAAAGAGTTGTGCTTTAGGGTGCCTTCGTTCTAATGTTCCTGGTCATGGACATGTAAGACAACTTAGAGATGCGATCAAGGGGCAGATGAAAGAAGAGAGACTGGTTTTATGTGACGTGAGCTTTGAGTAAAAAAAAACTATGTTATACAAGAGAAACTCAAAGAGGACGAAAAAAAAAGAACAAGTATGTTTGGTGTTCTCCCTGTGTTCGATGCTTTGGTTGGTTGAAAATGCTGCCTAGAAATTTGTTTGTTGAACTTCTTTGTTTTATTGTTGGGAATTGTAATGGATTTTTAGGTCACTTGCAAGATAGTTCTTCGTTTAAGTATATAGCTTCTTCTAACAACACAAATTTGGCCACTGTATCGAATTGTATAGATCACACAAGTATTTGTCTTCCTTAGAGGTTGGTAACAGAATCTGTATGGGTGGATAAAATGACATATTATCACTACAAGAGTTTCTATTTCATACTTTGATGACCTGCATGTGGCTCTGGTAGCCGACTTGACAGAAAGCCATGTTCTTTGTCAAAGTTTGTTCGGTTTCTTCTGGATGTAGTTGCAGAGTCCACATATTAGGCGTCACCTCCGAACATTCCAAACCTTTATGTGGGCCGCCATACCTCCCCCGCTATGAGGAAAGATATATTCGGATGCATTCCGCAGCATTTGATGCACTTGCCACACCTTAGCTACCCGAATAAGTTATGTACCTCAACAGATTTTCATTTTGCATCTGGGTTGGACGTTTCTTCCAATTTATGTAATAAAGAAAAGAAGTTCCACATACAAATCCTCAGGCAAGCTTCTCAACCAAACAGATGATCGAATACAGGGAGAATGCCAGTCACTATATACTTGAATTTGTTTCCCCTGCCTTAACTGTTGTGACATAAAACGACTCCATTCACTTTGAAATCGGCTTGAATCGCATTTCTAAGTTGTCTCGGATGTGAATGCTTAGGAACATTGCAAAGAAAACACCTTAAACCCCAACTTTTCGACGACAGAAGGAAATTAATACTTGACAAAGAATGGAATGTTGAATAAGCAGTCATTGCAAGCAGGCCATATCTGGAAGAAACAAGGTATTCAAAAAACTGGGATAGATGTACTTCGCATCACCGATTAAGTACAAAACCCAAAATTGATATCCAACTCGTTTTTTTATGAATAAAGAGTTTGAACATCAAGAAAAGTGTGAAGAAGCTTCATCAATCTACATATCTTTAATTGGTCAATGACAGGTGAAATTGCAATCATTGTCGCAAATAGCCTTAGCTGTATTTTGTAACACATCTTATTTGAATATAGAATAATTGTGGTTTATTTCTTAATAGTATTTTCCAATTTCTGGTATTTTTTTTAATTGTATTTTGTACCTTCTTCCCCTATGTCGTTAAACATGAAGGACAAGATTTTGTTTTTGTTGCTCACTACTTCAATCTAAATAAAACATGGTCTCTTCTTTCTTTACATTTTACATTTAAAAATACTTTTTCATAGGTCATACTTATGTGGCGTCGGCTCTGTATTTAAAGAAAGAAATTGGAGGACTCATTCTGCTCCCATTCTTCGGGTTCCGTAAATAGACTGAATTCATGAGTTACAACAAGGCAACTGAATTGTTGACGCAATGTTCCTGTGAAGTATGTTGGATAAATTGCAACTTGTTCTATTTGATAATATTCGTGCATATATACTAATATCAGTACTATTGGAAAAAATACAGAAAACTTCCTCTTTGGCAAAGCTTAGGCCGTTATGTTTGGGTTTGCGGTATTAAACAAATATGTCCAGTGTTCCGTCATATACATCTTGTAGCCTAGGAACTTCCGTAGTTTGCAAGTTATGCTTTAATTACTTAAAGTCGTAGCAAATTTTGATTGCCTTTAATTTAATTTAGATATTGATGTTTATGGAGAGTCGTCGTTTGTTGATGTCATTGCAACGAATACAAGATGAATAGATGATAAGGAATTTATGTCATTGAGACAACAATGCAAATTCATGTTTCTTGTTGCGCTATGTACATCTTGCAGTCAAAACTTTCCTGGTTTCAATGAAATTTGCGAGCCAGAGAGCATCTTGCAAATTGGGAGATCATTTGCATTTGAAATAGAAACAATCCATTAATATATATTAGTATGAATACTATTCAGATAAATACAAAAACTTTCTCCATTGATAGATACTAGTATGAATACTATTGAAATAGATATCAAAACTTTGTCTTGGCCAATACTTAGCTAGTTATTTGGACACTAGGCCCCGGGTTTGCGGTATCCAGCACCTATGTCCCCTGTTTCGGCATATACATGTTGCAGGAAAAGAAATTTGGTGATGTGCACTTAATTCTTTTACTAGTGAGAAGCCAGCAGAGGTTCGAAAACATTACCATTAATAAACGGAAAAAAAAGGTTTTCCTGACTCTCAAATACTTGTCTCTTTTCCCATTTTGCTTTTCCCGTTCATTATGGATTTCTGGTTTTATACTTAGTCGTATTTCTATGTACGGTGGGCTGACATGTCTTCATCTTCATCTATATCCTCACAAGACGAATCCGACCGACCGTTGTTCCATTCCATACTTAGCCAATTGTATGCCCGTTGTTGCGGGGTCGGCGCTTGCGAGCCCAGCTGCTTATTGTTCCACTATATACACCTTGCACTGAAAACATATGTGAACTGCAATTATACCGCGGGTTCCTCATATACATTAACTTTGTTCAAAGTATCTTTTGTTGATATGCATCCCTAGCAACTTTGTGTCCTTCCTGAAATACATCAACAATGGTCTTACCAATGACAAGTGGACACAGTGGTACGAAATATACTTCTATGATTTGCAATTCATGCCTTAACATCTGCATCTATATCCTCGCACGACGGATCCGACCGACCACTGTTCATTTTCATACTTAGCCAATTTTATGCCCAGGACTGCGGGGATGCCACTTGCGAAATGAGTTGCTTATCGTTCCGCTATATACATCTTGCACTCAAAACATCTGTGATCTACAATTCCACCATGGGTTCCTTGTATACATTAAGTTTGTTCAAAGTATCTGTTGTTTCTTTCCATCCCCAGCAACTTAGCGTCCTTCCTCATATACATCAGCAATGCTCTTACTAGTGGCAAGTGGACACAGTGGTACGAAAGATACTTTTGTGATCTGCACTTTATGCGTTAACTGGTGAGAACTCAGCAATCATTTTCATTAATAAGCAAACACTAGATGCTCTTCTACGAGATACTTGGTTTTTTTTCCCTTCTCTTCTTCCCGTGTATTATCTATAATTCCACTGCGAACTTCTCCATCCTTTTTCCCTTATTTTCTTCCTGTGTATTATGGGACTATAAAATATGGACATGATATTTTATAGAACATGTACAAATTCCGCATTCCATACCTAGCAACATTTTGGATCGCAGGTTCTCAGTCGGGCAGGCGGGCTCAAAATTGGGCCTCCATTGTTTCATTCCCTACAAATAGCACCCCGAGTTTCGCAATATACAAATTGACAAGCGCACCTACGAACTAGCTAACTCAACATTGCATTGCTATTGTTCTGTGTCCTCCAAACAGTGCTCCCAGTTCCGCGATATAGAAATTGACAGATGGAGTGTAGGACTAGCGGGGTGGAGATTTCCATTGTTTACGGATGCTAATCCCTATGAAGTATCTAACAGTATCTAAAAAAATATTTTAGTTTTTATTTTTTCCCTGTATAACAATATCTAAAAAAATATTTTGAATACTAAAATAGCTCTTAGTAGTGACAACTGGACACAAAGTTACGAATCAGTTGGGATTGCACTCTCTGTAATATACAAATTGACTACCGAATTCTGACATCGCCCGCTCTTCCATGTTACAGATTATGCATTCCAATGTTCAGAGCGATACAATTAGAAGGTCTGGGCCTCGCCTCCTTTGCAGACACTTTCTCAGCCTATTTTGGATCCTCCTGTTTCCCGGTTCACGAAATATGCAGCTCCAACGTTGGCGGGTTGACATATGTTTATCTCCATCTATATAATCAGACAACGAATCCAATCGACCGTTGTTGCTTTCGATGCTTTCGATGTTTTTCTGTTATATACATATTCCACTCTAAATTTTCGTGATCTACAATTCCACTACTAACTACTCCGTTCTTTTTCCCTTTTTTTTCTTCCCGTCTATTATGGGACTATAAAGTATGCACATGATATCTTATAGAGCATGTACTAATTCCCATGATATTTTATAGAGCATGTACAAATTTTGGATTCGATATCTAGCGACATTTTGGATCGCGGGCTGGCTCAAACTTGGACCTCCATTGTTCTATGGTCTATAAATAGCACCCACATTTCTGCGATATACAAATTGACAAGAGAACCTGCGAAGTGGCTGACTCAACATTGCACTTCCATTGTTTCGTGTCCTCCAAACAACGCTCGCAGTTCAGCGATATACAAATTAACACACAGAATGCAGGACTGGCGGGGTGGAGATTGTCATTGTTTACGGATGTTATTCCCTATGAACTATCTAACAGTATCTAAAAAATTATTTTGAATACTAAATTAGCTCTTAGTACTGACAACTGGACATAGACGTACGAAACAGTTGGGATTGCACTCTCCGCAATATACAAATTGACTATTGAATTCCGACATCGTCCGCTCTTCCATGTTACAGATTATGCATTCAAATGTTCGGAGCGATACAATTAGAAGGTCCAGACCTCGCCTCCTTTGCAGACACCTTCTCAACCTATTTTGGATTCTCCTGTTGCCGGGTTCACGAAATCTACAATTCCAGCGCGGTCACTCTACCACTTCTCACAAATGTTTCAAAGTATCTCTCGTTGCCTTCCATCCCCACTAACTTCCTGTGCTTCCAGTTGTCCTACCATATCCTCTTCATTGTTATGCACATTGCACTCAAAAACTTTCGAGACATACAATTTGACCCTCGCGCCCTCAACCTCAACGCTTGTACGTTGCAACCCTGTTTTGTAGCTGTCTTTTTTCCCCTACTCGCGACCTTCGTGCTTTCTTACTATGCAATTAGAAACCTTTCATACTAACAGCTGACCATGCAGGAACCCTCAACATTGTCATTAATGGCCGAAAACCTCGAGGAGATCTCCCATTATTACGCATTAAACCAAGATGTGCAGAGATTTATTTTGTCCCTTCTAATTGTTCATCTCCAACACGCGTCCTTGTGTTGGGCCGCTCAAGAAATCTATAATGCTTAATAGCTCATTGCAATATCCAACGTGTTGGCATTTCTATGTATGCAATTAGTATTGTTTAATGTTAACAACGCATCATGCAATAGCCATCCAAATTGTCATTAATCAACGAAAGTCTAGAGGACATCTCCCATTCACACTCTTTCGACCAAAATTTGCGCAGGGTTATATTATCCCTTCCAAATTTTCATTTCATTCATCGGCTGGAAAAAATAAACGTTCTTGTATACTTATGGCATCAAGTCGACAACAGTTTTGTGGAGATACAGTAAGTATGTCCTCACAAGAGGACCAGAGCTTTCAGTGGTCTGGGGCATACTTTTACTATTCATCTCGTTTTGCCCAAAATGAAGTGATTTGGACCTCTAGAATCACTCGTGCAGGATGCGTTCCTGAGGTTTTTTACTCTAAGGAGGTGGTCTCTTGGTGCACTAAAAAATATATTCCAGGCCAAAGAATTATTCCACTGCACGACCATTCTCCTGTTTCTTTTTCACCTCGGCTCTTCCGCGAGATGTTAAAATTGTCGAACCCAACATTGATGTTCAGAGGACAGGACTACAAACAGTTTCTAGAAAAACATCATAACGGGTTGGACATCTTAGTGGATTTCCTCAAAGACCCAACAACAGTTACTGAAGATATCACAAGGTTGCAGGTAAGTTCCTTTAGAAATCCATTCTGGGAAATTGCTTGGTTGGTTACAAGAATAACGGGACAGGTATCCACAGCAAGCATTTCCCATATAATTATTTATATTTTGTATTTCACAGTCAAGGAAAAATACATTTTCGATTGGGGGAAGCTAATTTCGATTGAGATCTGCTCCTAGTTGTCACGATTCAAAGAATCGAATCAATTTTATATGTCATCCTACTTGATTTTCGCAATTGTGTATTGTTGTCTGTTTCCAAAACTTTCTCTTTCCAATAAAATAAACTGTGGATTCAACCCAGTAACATTCTAGCACGAGGCACTATGGAGACACAAGGCCTCCCATTGTTTTTATGAAGTTTTTAATGGCTTTGTCTCAGTTTTCAAAGATTTACTATTAGGCAAGGATTCTCCGCGGATGTCTGGCCAGGCAACCAAGTTTTTGAACAGGAAGGGCACACTTGACCAAGAGTAAACTCACAATGTCCTCATGGTCTTTTGCTCTAAGGAAAATCATGCCTTCCTTCCATGTCACATCACAAACAAGATGTTTGTTGCAGAAATAGCAAGGCAATACACCCACTAGTTGCATTTTTTCCATGACAAGAAAAAAAAATAGTTCATTCCTCTGCCCTGGAAAGTCGGAGACTTCGTGTGTAGAAACATCAACAAGATTGACAAGTTTGCCGCCCATTTCAAGAAATTGAACCTAACATACGCTGAAAGGATAAAAGGGTTCGACCCTAATGGCATTTTTCGAGAACATTTACTGGGTGTTGGCTTTAACACCTCTTTTATCCATACACACTTGACCCAAGAGAGGAACAGTGTCAACAACAATCCTACTTCTACCGATTGCGACGCAGAGAGATTGCAAAGCGC
The DNA here is from genome assembly GCA_009831015.1 of Picea engelmannii. NCBI lineage: Eukaryota > Viridiplantae > Streptophyta > Pinopsida > Pinales > Pinaceae > Picea > Picea engelmannii. Next base: position 59,763 of record ML810625.1, on the reverse strand, counting down.
CACTGAATTGTACAGACAACATGGAAAAGTATCTGGTGAGAAGAGTACCCAGTCCCTCGCCAGCACTCCCAAGAGCACGACATCACAGAGCATCGCTTCGACGGTCCACCCCAGTAAGAAAGCAACCCAGAAATATTCAAATGGAGGAGGAGATAAGAACCCTCCTCGCACAAATATTGATAGTTCTCACAAAATTCCACTGATGAAGAAGAGAAAAAACAATGCAAAGCAGGCAGAGGAACCCCAAATTGAAAGTGGAAAACTGCAACTTGAAATTGAAGCTGAGCACATGAAGAAAATTGGGTCGTCCGCGGTGGAAATATCGAACACCGAATTTTTTAACATAGATGAATCCTTCGTAATACAGAGCATTATTTTTTACAGTGAATCTAAAAGTCTGGTCATTTAAAAGAGAGATGTAACAAACAGGAAAGGCAAATCTCACGCAGAGATTAACTTTAGCGAAATGTCGCCATCCCAAATCAGCGTATTTCACCAGGGAACCGGTGACATTCTTCGTGATTCCATTCAAGGAATTGAAACAGAAGATGCCAATATGAAACAATGCCTCAATGAATTTGAGTGGGCTTTCCTTGCAACTCCATAATTTTCCAGTCCTTTGGCAAAAACCGTGCTTGCTACCACTGCAGCGAAGATGAAAGTATCCTCTACCCTCCTTGCATGCTCTAGAGCCCTTGTAGAGAATAACATCAACAAAAGAATGCAGGTAGTTACTGAAGCCTGGGAAATATCACAAAATTTAGTTTGCTTTGGAAAGAAGGCCAATGATTTGTTGGAACAATTGGAGACGAATTTAAAAAATGAAAAGTTTTTTTGTGATCAGGTACTGGCCCCTTTTGCCAAATATGTCGACAACACATCGAAACTGAAAAGAAGACAGGAGAAACTCCCCTCGCCAAAGCGCACCAAAAAGTAAAAGCATGCTGGAAAAATAAAGTTGACAACCTGCAGCTCATTGTCAAGTCATGTAAACAAGTCATATCAGAAAAGGAAGATTTATTCACAAGCCTACTCCAGCTGGACTTAGCCGGAACTACCAACGAGGTTCAAGATCCTAACTTATTTCTCAAATCCTTGTCAGTCACCAAAGAAGCCTTCAAGGAACAAGTTGATATTTTAAAGGGGTTGTCTTTTGAAAAGTTTTATAGCATACTTGAACATTGTCTAGATGAGCATAAGCGTTGGGTACTGGACTATGCCTCACACAATGAAGAAATTGAACAGACTCTGCATAGTATTTCAATGGATCTAAGGAAATTAGAAAACGACCTTTACGACATAGAAATCTGGGATGAAACCAACACAACCCCCATGAAAAGCTACATCGAAGAATGGTTCCAAGAGAGAATGGACGGCCTCGTCCAGGAAGGGCAAGAATCGGTCAATGGGACTACAATGCCCATCGACGACAACAACAAAAATGCATCGGCTTCATAGTAAGTTTATATTGCCATCTTGTTTTGTTTATCAATCCAGTTTAAGTCTATGTTGTCATCTTATCTTCTTTATCAATCCACTTATGTTCTCTTTCAATAGAAAACTGTAACCAAACACTCTTAACTTCCAATTTCTTCTTTTCAAGTCTTCCTCTCTACCGTCGTGCACTTCTTTCAACGTTCCTAATTCTTGTACTTATTTATTTTTATGGTTCGCGGAAGCCCCAATCCCAGTCTATATGACAAACGCATTTAAATTTCCAAAAACATGTAACAGACATTATTAATTTTTGATAAATTCCAAAGAAAACTGATTCGACAATGCCCTTTTTGTATACTAAATTTTGGGTTTCCAGGAACCTTTCTTGTTTGTTCCAAATAAAACTAATTCGGATATGCTACATTTCTTGTCTCCTATTGTATGCTAATGTTTTGGTCTTCAACGATGTTGATGTAATTTCCAGAGATATGTAACAGACATTATTTATTTTATAATAAGTTTGTATTGTATAGTTCGCAACGTCGCTTCTCAATTTGTATATCGCGGAACTCTTGATGTTGTTTGTAGGGCACGAAACAACAAAGACCCATTTTTGAAACCACCAGCCCGATAATGTGCGATCCAAAAACTGGCGAAGTATGGAATGACCCCTCCCTGCATGCTCTATAAAACGTGTACAAAGAAAACTAATTCGACAATGCTATATCTTTTATGTCCAAGAAAAGCCTTAGTTTTAAAGCAAGCTAATTCGGGAAAACGTTATTACTATTCTATTGTATAACAGACATTAATTTTTTGTAAATTTCTATAGTCCGCAACTCCGCCTGTCATTTTGTATATCGCGGAACTGTCGGTGCTATTTATAGGCCACGGAACATCAGAGACTCAATTTTGAACCCGCCAATCTCCAGAAGCATGTAACAAACATTATTAATTTTTGATAAATTACAAAGAAAATTGATTCAACAATGCCCGCGATCCAAAAACTGGCGAAGTATGGAATGACCGCTCCCTACATGCTCTATAAAACATGTGCAAAGAAAACTAAATCGGCAATGCTATATCTTTATGTCCAAGAAAAGCCTTAGTTTTAAAGAAAAATAAACTCTGCCTATCATTTTGTATATCGCGGAACTATTGGTGTTATTTTTAGGCCATGGAACATCAGAAGCCCAATTTTGAACCCGCCAGCCCGAGAACCCGCTATCCAAAAACTGGCTAAGTATTCAATGAGGGCTCCCTGCATCCTCTATAAAATCTCTTCCCCATACTTTATAAAAGTAGAAATTTCGTATGTAGAAAACTAAATATCTACTTTATACAAGTACATTTTTCGTGTGTATAATTTTTTTATTTGTGATGAATTTCTATAGTCCGCAACTCCACTCCTCCATTTTTGTATCGCAGAGAAAATCAGAGGCCCAATTTCTGTATCGCGGAACTGTCAGTGCTTTTTGTATATCGTCGACCCGATAACCCACGATCCATTACAAAAGTACATATTTCCTATGTATAAAAGTATTTCAATGTATTTCAACTTTCTAGCCACGTGTATGTACTAGATCGCATTTACTCCCATCCCAACCTGGCAGGGACTCCACTGCCATGCAACCTTGTTTTCAAATGTATTTAATATATTTAAAAATAAATAAAAAAATCCAATACATTTCCCTTCTCGTTTATTCATTGATTTAAGCTTCCTATAATAGTTGTCTCGCATTCCTGTAAGATGGAATCTCATATTTTCTATTTTTCGCCTCCTTTTTCTGAATTCATCTTTTAACTTATTAATTTTTTTAATTTTTAGGTGGATGAGATGGGTCCTCACTATGTTATCATGGTATTAAAATATATTTTATCATCACTTTTCACCTCCTTAACATTTTACTTATATGCCTTGTGTACAAATAATATTATATACATGTGACATGATAAATATTTTATTATTATATATTTTTGTTATTAGGGTTGTTCAATTCAGTGAATGAATAAAAAAAATTACAAGAAAGAAAAATAACATGAAAAATGGGACAATTATGTATACATTTCTTTTTTAAATGTGAGCAATTTTATTTTTGTAAAAGTTCAAAGTTGCAATTATTATTAGCCTTTTAGGCTATCATGAAACAACTTGTTAGCCTAAAGACTAAAAGAATTGTGAAAGAAATATAAGTGGCACTCATGCAAGAGTCCAACGTTGTAGTAACCTTGATGGGAAACCAAATGGTCTCAACCAATTATTAGATTGATATTTACCATTACATTCTCAATTAGTTTCTTGAGAGAAAAAAAAAGGGTGTTATCATCACTTATAATAAAAGAAAAGAAAAGGGTTAAGTGATAATCACGTGATAATGAGCTCCCCAGTGGAGATGTCTCCAGTTTCATCCAAGTGAGAGAGTATCATGGATCCTTCTGGCAGATCACAAGTGTTCTTGGTGAGACTGTCATCCTCCATATTATGCTCCCTAAAAGTCTGTATGATGGAAACATGGGAGAAATTTCACAAGAGTACCTAGATACTATGGAGAATGTGGCCTAGTGTCAGATGTGTGCATCTCTCTTCTTTGTTAACCCAATCCACTATGAACTTTGAATCTGAGAACATCAAAAGCATTTGTATATCAGATTCCAAAGCTATGGTCAAGGTGGTGAGGAGACTAATAAGCTCAATGTGGTTGTTGGTGTGAATACATGTGCCTCTTTTGAAGCTAATAGAATGATGTTGAAAGTGGATGATGCCCCTTGATCCACTAACCCCCAGGTTTTCCCTTGAAGCATCATTGAAAAAACAATAAGGATTTAATCTTTCAAAATCCAATGCCTCAGGACCCCTATGTGCCTTAGGGGTGTCCTTTAATATTGAGGTCTAAAGAGAGAATTTAAATCTATATACTTCCGCCAGAGGGTGGGATTGATATTAGAGAAGATAGTTGCATTCCTAGTGACCCAAATACTCAACATGATATGAATTGGAAGAGTGAGAAGGTTTTCATCCACTTTCCTATCTACAAACCATGAATTACAAGTCTCCTCCATTGTTTAACCCTCCTGGGGTGGGAAACGACCCATAGAATTTGATGCACTCGAAACTTCCTTGGTAAAGTGACATGAGACTAGTAGGTGGTGCATTATTTCTATGTGTTCACAACAAAGGAAATACATGTTGGGTCCTACTCTCCCTTGTTTGAACATATTATCCCGTGTGAGTATTATATTATGGAGAGCAATCCATGAAAACAACTTGGGTTTAGGTGGTGCATGAAGTTTCCAAATTCCTTTCCACCATCAGGGGGGCTCCACAAATTCCTCCTAAAGGGGAATGGATTGATATAAATTGGCTTTATAGGAGCCACCAAGAATGTTTTTTCCCCACACTAGAAATTCATGATTCTTGGAAAGAGAAATAGTATTCGAGCTCAAATGTTCACGATACATATTCTAGATTAAAGCATCTTCACCATTCAATCTAAGGAAATTTGTTGTTTTCTATCCAAATTTCAAATGATATCCTTTTGTATGATCAAAAACATCAGCAAGGTTAATGAGATTCATGTTATTTAGGAGGTGGATAATGGTTGTGGGAAGTGATCATCTACAAATAACATGATAATAACATCTAATCCAAGGAGTATATTGTGTCCATTCCCTGGGTTCCATGCTAGATGTTGGCCTATGAGATCAACGCTCATCACCATTTCCCTCCATAATAAAGAGCCTCCAATGTAGGTTTTTGGGTTGGATCTAATCCAATCTATTATGCTTAGAGGGAAGATATGTTTCTACATAATAACATTTTTCCAAATCCCTTTCAAGGAAATGAGGCACTAGATGCCCTTTGTAGATGGTGCCTTTGAGAACAAATGAATATTCTTAATGCCCCAACCTCCAACACTTATTGGTTGATAAAAGGTGTCCCATGTGGATAATGGATGGTTATTTTCTTCTTTCTTCATTGACCAAAGGTTGTGTAGACAAATTTGTTTGATTTTGTTAAGCACAGATTTTGGGATATACGCCAAAACCTGCTATGGATATCCAATGATGATACTAGTGCCCAATCCTTTTTTTGGTCTTGTCTAGCACCCATAGCCAATCTGAAACATAATAGTCATTTCAATTTAACATGAAGCCTGATTACTTGAACCAAACATTACAAGATTCTTCAATGAAAGGGAAAAATTTTAGAATCATGGCTCGGATGGAAAAGCGAACATGGAAGAAAAATGAGGATTTTCTTAGGCCGATTTCCATACCATTAGCAAGGGAGAAGAGTTTAAGAATGTTGTCCAAATATTTTTCCTCAAGGACGGTGGCATTTCCAAAAATAAGTATATCATCAACAAATAGGATTTGGGATATATTAAGATACACCACAATTTTGACCTCTTTTAGAGCTCCCAATGTTATTTGATGATTTATGTGTATGTTGAGAGATTTAACCACAAGAAGAAAAAAGAAGAGAGAAATGGGGCAGCTTTGGCAAATTCCTCGAGTAGGGTTTAAGAATAAAGAAGCCAACCCATTGATGAGGATGGAAAAGGAAAGACTATGGAAGTGGGATTCAACCCAATTGATGAATTCCCTAGAAAGACCAATATGTATGAATATGAGTTTGAGTAACAACCAATTGACCTTATCAAAAGCTTTGGAAAGATCAATCCTAAGCATTAAAGTAGGGCCAGATCTTGATTTAACAGAATGAAGAGTTTCTTGAGTGACTCATTTGGCATCATGGATGTTCCTTTGGTCTAATAAGCCAAACTATTCCATAGTGATGTGCTCAAATATGGATGGTTATGTGTTTAGTTTACTTTTTGCGCAATGAATTAAATTGATAATTATCTTGCGCCATGAATAAATGTGATGTATGGATGGTTATGTGTTTAGTTTACTTTTTGCGCCATGATTTAAATTGATAATTATATTGTGCCATGAATAAATGTGATGTATGTATGATTATGTGTTTAGTTTACTTTTTGTGCCATGAATTAAATTGATAATTATCTTGTACCATGAATAAATGCGATGTATGTATGGATGATTATGTGTTTAGTTTACTTTTTTTGCCATGAATTAAATTGATAATTATCTTGCGCCATGAATAAATGAGATGTATGGATGGGTATGTGTTTAGTTTACTTTTGCGCCATGAAGAATTGAATTGATAATTATTTGCGCCATGAATAAATGTGACGTATGGATGGTTATGTGATTAGCTTACTTTTTGCACCATGAAATAAATGTGATGTATGATTGGATGAGTGGGAATTAGACACATCCTTGTTCCTCGGAACAGTCGCCAGCCCTGAGATCTTAAGTGGTCAAAATTAATCGAATGAATCCTGGGCTTGAGCGTTGCTTATGTGTCATGGAGGTCCTAACCTTGCAAGGTAGGTTCGGCGGGTAGTCACTTGATATTCAGTGTCTAGTTGATCATTATTTATATTTAGCTTTGGTTGATTGTGATGCGATGAACTGCGTCGCTAATTATGTTTGTGTGTTGAACCTATGTCGTTGTTATTTATGTTAATGTGTTGGCTTGTGTCAATATTTGTATTCGATGATGTGTCGCTTGTAATGCTTTTAATTATGACGTCGTGTTGATTGTGTGTTGCTATGACTTATGTGTTGACGTTAATTGCCTAATGCAAATAAAAAAAAAATTTACTTTTTGTACATCGCTCTTCGTTGTCGTAATGGAGGGGATGTTACATATGGTATCAGAGCGAGGTTCAACCCCGCAACTTGGGATCATTATGTCTTCCATTGTATTAAACACTTGATTAATAACTTATCGCTAATTAAATTGAATTGTGTCCCTGCAAGTAATCATGGTTAGAGGACGATGTGGTGCTAGGGGAGGAGGTGCGACGCCTCCAGTAGCATCCACACCAGAGGGGTCTAACCCCCAATAAGAAGAGTAATTCATTGGATAGGAGTAGATTGTTGTGAGGGATGTGGTTAGGTTGTTGAGGTCCTTTCAGAGGATGTCAGAGGCCTTGATTAACCGACTAGATAGAGATGAGGACACGAAGTTTGTACCCCCTGAGGGTCCACAACGCGCTCCAGATGGTAGAGGTAGTATTCATGGAGAAATTGAGAAGGTCAATTTTCCCTAGTTCATGGGTGCCATAGACGGCGCAGTCGCCGAGGCATGGTTGGAGAACATGGTGATGTGCTTCGCACTTTGCGACTAGACCTCCAACATGAAATTCTGCATGGCAGTCTTTCAGTTGAAGGGGAGCGCTCTTCTATGGTGGAAGATGCTCCTACCACAATTGAACATGGTTGTCAAAGATGTGTCATGGGAATATTTTGAGGAGCGGTTCTAGGAGAGGTATTTATCAAATGAATTCATTGAGCACCAGCTCAATGAGTTCAATGCCTTACAACAGGTTGGTCATACAGTGTCGGAGTATGAGGCTTGATTCATGGAGTTGCTTAGGTATGCTCTACATCTGAACACCGAGAAGATAAAGGTCAACAAGTTTGTGTTCGGACTTAACGCCATCATTCATGCGAAGGTGACGATCATAATGCCTCAGACTTTGCACGATGTCATCTAGAAGGCCCTCATAGCTGAGGAAGAGCTAACCAGCGGGAGTCAGGGCAGGACTTCTACAAGACCGACGGGACATGGGACATCTGGTGCGCAGCAGCATTAGACACCGATCAGAAAGACATCAAGGTATCAAGATATGTCGAGAGGATCCACGTTCATGACAACATGGGGATCGGCTCCTCCACAGAGGACCACAACATCAACAGTAACGTCACCTGCAACAGCAACAGTTTAGGTCTTTTCAACAAAACAGAACAGGAATTCAGGCCGGTAGGCCAACAGCTTCTACTTCAGGGACCAGAAGTACTGGGCTGAAGACCGGTTGATGGACATGTGAAGAGCCACATTACCAGTAATATTGTTCAGTTGAGAGGGCCAGAGCAGTCGGGTCATCCAAACACACTACAGTTGGAGATTTGGGCAAGGCCCACCGGATTCATGCAGCGGTGAATAACCGCCAGGCTAAGCACCAGTCCATTGTGCTCGAGACGTCAGGTACCATCGTCGACCAAACTTTTAGTATTTTGATAGATCTCGGTGCTACAAAGAGCTTTATTTCTAATGCAACTCTAAAGAGAATTAAGGTAAAGGTAGTCGAACATGACGAGTTTAGATATGTAGAAAAAGCCAAACAGAAGGTTGGGGGAAGAGTTGTGGGTTGTCGCAATAACTTGGGAGATTTTGTAGCAATGTTCGACCTATATGTCACGATCTTAGGATCTTATGACATCATGATCGGTATGGACTGCTTGGAATCGCATGATGCGATACTCAACTGTAAGACGAAACGGTTGATTTTGATCGATGATGAGGGACAGAAACTAGTGATTGTAGGAAGAAACCAGGGAGTTTCCTTAAGGTTCATTTCTTCCCTACGGCTACAGAAGAGCATGCGCAAAGGATGCAATCTATATGCAATCTTAGCGTTGAATGACAAGGGTGTGGCAGAAGGATTAGAAAACCTTTTGGTAGTACAAGAGTTTGCGGACGTGTTCCCAGAAGAGTTACCAGGTTTTCCACCCGAAAGAGAGCTGGAGTTTACCATCGACTTGAAACCTGAAACTGAACCGATGGCAAGAATGCCTTATCAGATGTCGACACCTGAGTTACAGGAGTTGAAAATGTAACTAAACGAGTTGTTGGACTTAGGAATTATACGTCCAAGTGTGTCACCTTGGGGTGCGCCCGTTATTTTCATACGAAAGAAGGATGGGTCATGGAGACTCTATATTGACTACCGTCAATTGAACAAGGCAATGATCAAGAACCAGTATCTGTTTCCAAGGATAGACAATCTGTTTGACCAAATGAAGAACACGAGATCTCTTTGAACATTTTCTAGGAGCACCCTAAAAACATTCTCTTATATCATCTTAAAATTTGTTGTGTGTTGTAACTTTCCCAAAACATATTTTCTACCAAATGAGTATACAAATGTATGGATAATAATAAAAACCAAGTATAACATATACATTAGATTCTAAAATTAGAATTAGAAATTACTTTCTTGAATTATCTTTCTTGTTGTTGAATGTTTCTTCCATGTTTTGTGGACTAATCTTTTGATATACATCTCCATCAGTCTTGCGAGGTTTGTGTTCTTAGATGTGTTGCTATGGTTTTTGTATATTAGTGAAAAAAGTGTGTATATATAGTTATATTTATATTGTTTCCGTCAAACACTTTAAATATTTACAAAATTCTTTGCCCCTTTTAGTATAGTATATGGTAAAGGTTCTTCAACCATAATAGTTAAAACCAATTCCTTATTCTTTATTTTCTTCGTATTTTTTCTTCTTCTTAAGAGATAGGCAGTACGATATCTCTTTATTGGACCCCTCACACTCTCCTTGCACAATTGTATTTTTTTATGTGCAAATAGTTATTACATAAGATTACAACAATTAATCAATAATAGAATGCAACAATTGTATTTTTTTTATGTGCAAATAGTTATTACATAAGATTACAACAATTAATCAATAATAGAATGCAACAAATTGTCATGTAAATCACCTCTTCAATTTTCTTCTTCTTAAGAGATAGGCAGTACGATATCTCTTTATTGGACCCCTCACACTCTCCTTGCACAATTGTATTTTTTATGTGCAAATAGTTATTACATAAGATTACAACAATTAATCAATAATAGAATGCAACAATTGTATTTTTTTATGTGCAAATAGTTATTACATAAGATTACAACAATTAATCAATGCAACAAATTGTCATGTAAATCACCTCTTCAATTTTCTTCAGTGATTATAGTATGTGGTAAAGGTTCTTCAACAATAAACAATAGTTAAAACCAATTATTTATTCTTTATTTCCTTCACATTTTTTCTTCCTAAGAGATTGACACTGCGATATCTCTTCATTGGACCCCTCACACTCTCTTTGCACAATTATATTTTTTATATAGTTATTACATAATATTACAACAATTAATTAATAATAAAACAATGCAATAAATGGTCATGTAAATCACCTCTTGATCTATCTTGTTTTTTCTTTAGCATTTTTTTTTAAATTATGTCATTCTTCATTGAGTCTACTCAATATTTTTTCAATCTTTTTCACATGCTTCTCATGTACAACACGTACAACACATGTTATCAATGTCACACCACTTAATCACACATTAATTTTAAATTAGATTATGTATATATTTAAATTTATAATAATTTGCATGTTTTTGCTCATTATTACAATGAGTGTCTAGTGAATATGATTTAATATGGCTATTTTATTTCTCTATTATTTCCAACAACTTATTAGTCCTCGTCGAAGGCATAGAGGGACTATAGCGATCAATAATCCGTTGACTTCATATTAATATGTCCTTTGACTATAAATTTTCACATCATTTATATTGTTCGAACTGTAGAACTAAAAACATTATTTTTTATATAATAAAAAAAACCTTATATGTCATCATCTCATTGGAGAATAGATTCGAAGTCTTATTTCCAGCTTCATTATTCCCAATGTTTTAAATGTTTAGATATCCAAAGTTTTGAGCATCGACACTCTTTTTTTATTTTTTTATTTTTATTAAAATGTTTACATACTGAAAGTTTTGAGCATCGACGCTCTTTTTTAATTTTTTTATTTTTATTGAAATGTTTACATACCGAAAGTTTTGAGCATTGACGCTCTTTTTTAATGTTTTTATTATTTCTATTTTTATTAAAATGTTTACATACCGAAAGTTTTGAGCATTAACACTCTTTTTGAGGTACTTGAATAGGCCTGACAGCTTAAATGTTTACAAAGAACGAGGCCCTTAAACAGGCCTGACAGCTTAAATGTTTACATAGCGTGAGGCCCTTAAACAGGCCTAACAGCCTTAAATGTTTACTTAAATAGGCCTGTCACGGTACATTTTTCCTCAAATTTTTCTATACAATGTTGCAGTGAATTTGGACAATATTGTTGTCCACCACCACTCGCATAGCCATCATATGTTTCATACTTCTTCTATGCTTGGAATGCAATTTAGTCATCATTGAAGATACATATATTGTTTATTGGTTCACTGGTTGCTTCTTATTCGTTGGTTCATCGGTTGTTGCTTTTTGTTGTTTGGCTCAACTTTGCAAGGTTGAGGTCCTGCACCTGCAATTGGCATTGTTGGTGCTTGTTGCTTGCTTTTGCTTGATTTTGCTTTCTTTTGCTTGCTTCAAATTTGCAAGGTTCATGCACCCGCAGTTGGAGTTGTTTTTTCACTTTGCAGGGTTCAAGTCTTGCACCCACAATTGGACCTACGATTCTGCCGTTCATCATTATCGAGTTAGTTTTGATACCATAGTTTCATTCATATTCGTTCTTTGTTGTTTATTGTTTACAATTTGCAAGTAAGAATGTTTAAGTATTTCCACTCGCATGGTCATCATATGTTTCAGATTTCTTCTATATTTGGAATGCAATTTAGTCATCATTGAAGATACATGTATTGTTTACTGGTTCATTGGTTGTTGCTTGTTCGATGGTTCGTTAGTTCGTCGGTTGTTGCTTGTTGTTGTTTGGTTCAACTTTGCAAGGTTGAGGTCATGTACTTGCAGTTGGACCTGTTCGTGCTTGTTGTTTGCTTTTGTTTGCTTCAACTTTGCAAGGTTGGAGTCCTGCACCCGCAATTGGAGTTGTTTTTTCACTTTGCAGGGTTCAAGTCCTACACCCACAATTGGACATGTGATTCTGTCATTCATCATTACCAAGTAAGTTTCGATACCATAGTTTTAGTCATATTTGTTCTTTGTTGTTTATTGTTTACAGTTTGCAAGTAATAATGTTTAAGTATTTCCACTCACATGGTCATCATATGTTTCATATTTCTTCTATGCTTGGAATGCAATTTAGTCATCATTGAAGATACATATATTCTTTATTGGTTCACAAGTTGTTGCTTATTCATTAGTACGTTGGTTGTTGCTTGTTCATTGGTTCGTTGGTTGTTGATTCTTGTTGTTTGGTTCAATTTTGCAGGGTTGAGGTCATGCACCTGTAGTTGGACCTGTTCGTGCTTACTCATTGGTTTGTTGCTTGCTGCTTGATTTTGTTTGCTTCGACTTTGCAAGGTTGGGGTCCTGCACCGACAGTTGGAGCTTTTTTTTGCACTTTGCAGGGTTCAAGTCCTGCACCCGCAATTGGACCTGTGGTTCTTTCGTTCATCATCCACGAGTAAGTTTCAATACCATACTTTCATTCGTATTCGTTGTTTACTATTCATTGCTTGCATTTTGCAAGTAAGAATGTTTAAGTATTTATTCATCATTTGTATCCTGCAAAATTTCCATAGAGGTTGGCATATATTTTTCTCCTGCTCTTAAATTTTCCTCTAATTGTTTCCCCGGGCTCTGCACCATGTGCATGCCAATGTCGTCTGCACAACTCTAGCTGTCATTTTTTCTAGCATTGCAAATCTCGATACTTTGTCGTATGTGACAAAGTGGAAATCTAACGCCTCAATTGAATAAGGAATTCTTCAGCCTTCGCACCTTGCTCTCGATGATATTCCCAGCTTGCCCAGGAATGAGTACCTACCTATCCCGTACAAGAATCGAACCTGTGTCTTTCGCATGAAAAATACGATGTCAAGTTTGTTGTCTTTGCATGATGTTCTTGTAGAAGAAAATTGCAGGTAGGTGTAGAAGGGCTAGGTATGGTACAACAATGGCTAGGTTGCAACAAAATTGCACAAAATTGGCATATCTTTCCCTCCTCTTAAATTTTGCTCCAATTTTTTCTCCAAACTTTGAACCATACCCACATGCCTTTGCAAAATGTTCTTGTAGAAGAAAAATATGTTGAGATGGTGCTAGCAAG